>JASGCC010002234.1:0-29626 GCA_030067915.1 Hydractinia echinata | reverse complement strand
GTCAATTTGTCATTTATCACATTTTATAAGGTCAAAGTTCCAAAATCAGTTCAGATTTTAAGTCCCAGCAGTCATCTGTTTCTGGTTAAAGAGCGATGCAACCGTAGTAATTTCAGAAGAAATATCGCTAAATTACATGTTCGTACTGAATATGTGAACGCAAACCGTTGTACACTCAAAGGCGACTGATACTGTTAGAAATTCAATGAATGTAGTTTTTTAAGAACTGTCTCATTTCTTTCAGCGCTGCGTGACTAACGGCTAGGATTGGTCATCAGTAAAAAAATGACTTTTTATCTAAATTTTTAATAAAGCGCTACCACAGGCCCAGTGCAATTTCTGAGTTCCAGCATCATCTTCAAAGAGTAAGAAAGAATGTTATTCTTGAGTCCATGTGTTCATTTTATCACATTTATTAGGTCAAGTCCAAAATCAGTTTCAGTTAAGTCCCACATTCAATCGATTTCACTGTTAAAGTGCCGGATGAACCTTAAGTGGTAATATTGTACAGAAAAATATTGCTAAATAAGTACATGTTGGTACGAATATGTGACATGCAACGTTGTAACTCGAAACGGACTGATACTGTTGAGAAAGTCAATGAAATGTAGTTTTTGTAAACTGTCTCTATTTCTTCACGCGCTGCTAACGGCATTAGGATTGGTTCCGTACAGTAAAAAATGACTTATTTATGCTTAAATTTTTAAATAAAGCGCTACACGCGCCGTGAATTTCTTGAGTTCCCGCAACTCATGGTCAAATTAAGTTAAGAGATATTATTTTCTTGGAGCCAATTGTTCATTTATCGACATTGTATAAGGTCAAAGTTAAAAATGCATGGTCAGTTAAGTCCCACATCAAATCGATTTCATCACTGTTAAAAGGATGCAACCTATAGAATATCAGAAAAATGTCCATAAATAATGTTCGTACGAATATGTGTGACGCAACTGTTGTATCGTCAAACGGATCTATTACAGTTAGAAGTCAAGTGAAATGTAGTTTAGTGGAAACTGTCTCTATTTCTTCACGGCGCGCTAACGGCGTGAGGATTGGTCCACAAGTAAAAAAGACATTATTTATGCTAATTTTTAATAAAGCGCTACCACAGCGCCACCAGTGTAATCGCTGAGTTCCAGCATCATGTGTAATTAGGAAGAATAGTTATTTCTTGGGAGTAACATTGTGTCATATCCAGTCAGTTATGAAGGTCAAAGTCTCAAAATCAGTTCAGTTAAGATGCCCACAGATCGTTCACTTGTTAAAAAGGATGCAACTAGTAATTATGAAAAATACTGCGCTAAATAAATGTTGTAGAATATGTGACGCAACACGTTGGTACTCAAAGGACTGATACCGTTAGGATAAGTCAATTGAATGGTAGTTTTTGAAGAACTGTGCCTCTATTCTGTCAGCGCGCTGGCTGAACCGCTAGGATTTGGTCCACAGTTAAAAAAACTTATTTATCTAAATTTTTAAATGAAAGCGGCTACCGCACAGCGCCCGTGTAATCGTGAGTTCAGCAATCATGTCAAATTAAGAGGAGATTTGTTTTTGGACGTCAATTCGTGTTATTTATCACAGTTTTCAGCAGGTCCAAAGTAGTTCATTAAGTCCCACAGAATCGTTTCACTGTTAAAAGCGATGCGAAGCCTAGTAAGTAGAAAATATGCTAAATCATTTGCTAGCAAATATGTGGAGCACCTTGTACTCCAGACGGACTGTAGCGTTAGAAAGTCAATAAATTTAATTTTTGAAACTGGTCATTCTTCTTCAGCGCGCCTTAAGCGGCTGAGGATTGTGTCCACAGTAGAGAAAATGAGTTATTTCTTAAATTTTTAAATAAAAAGCGCTTACCAACGCCGACAGTGTAAGCTGAGTTCCAGCATCGATGTCAATGATAAAGAATGTTATTGTTGGAGTCCAGATTGTATATTCATCACCATTTTAAGAGGTCAAAGTCAAAAATCAGTTCATAAAGTCCCAGTCAATCATTTCACGTTTAAAAGGCGATAGGCAACCAGTAATAGAAGAAGTATGCTTAAAATACATGTTCGGTAGCGAATGATGTGACGCATACCGTATGTAACTCAAAGCGGACTGATATCTTAGAAAGTACAATGTAAATTTGAGTTATTTGAAACTGTCTCTATTTTTCCCGCGCTCTAAGGCTAGGATTTGTCCATAGTAAAAATATCTTATTATCTAAAGTTTTTTTAAATAAAGCGCTACACAGCGCCCAGTGAATTCTTGAGTTCCGCAATCATGTCAACTTAAGAAGAAATATTATGTTCTGGAGTTCAATTGTGTTATTTATCACAAATTTATAAGGGTAAATAGTTCCAAATCAGTTCATTATATCTCCAATACAATTCTTCACTGTTAAAAGCGGAGCAACCTAGTAATATCAGAAAAATATATCGGCTAAGAACATGTTCGTACGATATATGTCGACGCAACCGTTGTACACTCAACGGACTGAACACTGTAGATAATGTCATGAAATGGTAGTTTTTTGAAACTGGTCTCTATGTTCTTCAAGCGCGTGCTAAACGGCTGAGATTGTGATCCCACGAGATAAAATGACTTATTTATCTAAGTTCTTTAAATAAAGCGCTAAAACACATGCGCCAGTGTAATCGGGTTCCAGCGTAATATGGTAATTAAGAAAATTGTATTTATTGGATCAATTGTTCTATTTATCACATTTATAGGTCAAAGTCCAAAATCAGTTTAATTAAGTCTCAAGTCAATGTTCAACTGTATAAAGGCGATGCACACTAGTAATGTCACGAAAAATTATCGCTAAATACATGTTTGTACGAAATATGTGCGAGCAACCGTTTGTGAATCAACCGGACTTGATGCTGTTAGAAATCATGGAAATGTAGTTTTTGAAATATCTCTAGTTTCTTCAGCGGCGCTAACGGCTAGGATTGGTCAACATGTAAACAAATTGAATATCTAACTAATTTTAAAGTAAGCGCTACAAAAGCTTGCCCAGTGTGTATATCGCTGGAGTTCCAGTCATATGTCAAATTAAGAATGTTATTTCTTGGAGTCTCATGTTGTGTCATTTATCAATTTATAAGGTAAAGTTCAAATCAGTTCATTTGGTCCCACAGTAACGTTTCACGTGATTAACGATGCAACTAGTTAATGTCAGAAAAGATATCGCTAAATACATGTTCGTAAGAAAGTGGACGCAAACCGGTTGTAACCAAACGGACTGAATACGGTTAGAAAAGTTCATGAAGATTAGTTTATTTGAAACGTCTCTATTTCTTACAGGCAGCGGTGCTAAGCGCTAGACTTGTCACAGTAAAAATGACTATTTATCTAAATTTTTAAATAAGGTACCAACAGCGCCCGTGTAATTGACGCACCGACGTTCCCAGCATCTCATGTCAAACCTTCAAGAAGAACGCTTAGCTTCTCTTGCGACGTCCCACTCTGGGTATTTTATCAATTTATAAGGTCAAATAATTCATTAAGGCCCACAGGCAATATTGTCATCTGTATTAAAAGCTCGAGCGACCCTAGTAATGTCAGAAAAGTATTGCTAAATCATGTGTGGACGTGACGCAACCAATTGTAGATGAAAGGCGGGACTGATAACCGTTAGAAAGTCAATTGAAGATGTTAGTTTTTGAACTGTCTCTATTGGCTTCAGCGCGCTAACGCTAGATTGGTCCACAGTAAAATGAGTTATTTGATCGTATAACTTTTTAACAAAGCCGCTGACAGCAGCGCCAGTGTATGCTTGGAGTCAGCATCATGTAAATTAAGAAGAATGGTTATTGTCTTGGAGGTCATTGTATTATTTCAAATTATAAGGTCAAAGTCGCTAAATCAGTTTCGAGTAAGTCCAGGCAGTCAATCTTCGACAGTTAAAAGCGATGCGACGAACCGAGTAATAGTTTCAGAAAGTATTGCTAAATCATGTGTGGTACGATATGTGTACGCAGAACCATTGTAACTCAAACGGATGAGTAACCTTGTGAAAGTCAATGAATGTAGTTTGTTGAGAACGTTTATTTCTGTCAGCGCGCGTCGTAGACGGCTATGGATTTGGTTGCACAGTAAAATGTGGACTTATTTACTAAGTTTGTTAAATAAAGGCATAGACAGAGGCCCAGTGGTAATTCGCTGAAGTTCAGAATCATAGTGAAGATGTAGGAGAAAGTTTATATTCTTGGAGCAATTGTGTATTATCAAATTATAACAGGTCAAAGCAAATCGAGTTCATTATCGCAGAGTCAATAGTTCAATTGTTAAAGGGTGCGATGCAACCTGTATATCAGAAAAATATTGCTAAAGACATGTGTTGACGAATATGTTGAGCTGCAATCCTGTTGTAGTGGACTCACAATCGGACTGATAGCGTTATGAGTAAGTCAATGAAATGTAGTTTTTGAAACTGTCTCTATTTTTAGCGGTATGCTAGAACGCTAGTGATGTGGTCCATTAGCAGGTATAGGTGGGACTTAATTGTATGGACTTAAGATTTGTTAATAAGAGCGCTACATAGCGCCCAGGTGTGAGTTGCTCGAGGTCAGCGAATCCTGGTCAAATAAGATAGAATGTTATATTCTTGGAGTCCAATGTGATTATTATCACAGTTGATAAGGTGCAAATCATTGCAATTAAGTCCCACGTTCAATCATGTTCACTGGTTAAAGAGCGATGGCGACCCTAAGTAATGGTCAGAAAAGTTATTGCTAATACGTTGGTCGGGATCATGTGACGCAACCTTGTAACTAACGGACTGGATAGCGTTAGAAAAGTCAAGTTGAATGGTTTTGGACTTCTCTATTTCTTCAGCGCTGCTAAGTGCTAAGGATGGTTCTACAGTAGAGAGATGAATTATTATCTAAATTTTAATAAAGCGCTACCCACAGGCCCGAAGTGTCATCATGAGTGTTCCAACGCAATGCATGGAAATTAAGAAGTAATATTATTTCTGGAGTCCAATTTGTGTCATTTATATATTTATAAGGGTAAAAAGTTCAAAATCAGGTATCAGTTGAAGTCCAACAGTCATATCGTTTCACTGTAAAGGATGCACCTAGTTATATATTGAAAAATATCGTAAAGTACATGTTCGTACGAATATGTGACGCACCGTTGTGAATCAAACGGCTGTAAAGCGTTAGAAGCTCAATGAATGTAGTTTTGGAAACTGTCTTATTTTCTTCGCGCGTGCTTAACGGCTAGGATTGGTCTCAAGTAAAATTGACTTAATTTATATTATAATTTTTAATAAGCGCTACCAGACCGCCCAGATGTAATGCTGAGTCATGCAATGCGATGTGGGAATTAAAGAGAAATATATTTCTTGGAGGTCCATTGTGTCATTTATCACAGTTTGATAGAGGTAAGGATGTCAATAAAATCATGTCAATTAAGTCCAGAGTCAATCGTTTCACAACCTGTTAAAAGCGATGCAACCTGTAATATCAAAGAAAATATGCTAATACATGTTCGTAACGAATAATAGACTCAGACGGGACGGAAAACAGTTATGAAAGTCAAGTGGAGAAAATTAGATTTTGAGAACTGTCCTATTTGTTGCAGCGGCGTGCTAACGGCTAGATTGGTCCCAAAGGTAAAAGTTGAGCTTATTATCTAATTTTTTAAATAAGCCGCGGTAACGACAGGCGCCAGTGTAATTGGCTGAGTTCGCATGCATGTCAAATTAAGAAGAATGTTATTTCTGGAGTACCAATTGTATGTATTTATCACATTTAAAGGTAAAATAATTCATTAAGTCCACAAGTCATCATGCTGTTCACTGTTAAAGCGATGCGACCTAAGTTATATAGGTCAAAAGTATGTGGCTAATACATGTTGGTGGAAATATGTACAATTGGACTCCAAGAAATAACATTCTTCTTAATTTGACATGATTGCTGGAACTCAGCGATACACTGGGCGCTGTGTAGGCTTTATAAAATTTAGATAAATAAGTCATTTTTTACTGTGGGACCAATCCTAGCCGTTAGCGCGTGCTGAAGAAATAGAGACAGTTTTTAAAAACTACATTTTCATTGACTTTTAATAGTATCAGTCCTTGAGTTACAACGGTTGCGTCACATATTCGTACCAACATGTATTTAGCGATATTTTTCTGATATTACTAGGTTGCATCGCTTTTAACAGTGAAACGATTGACTGTGGGACTTAATTGAACTGATTTTGGACTTTGACCTTATAAATGTGATAAATGACACAATTGGACTCCAAGAAATAACATTCTTCTTAATTTGACATGATTGGCTGGAACTCAGCGATTACACTGGGCGCCGTGTGGTAGCGCTTTATTTAAAAATTTAGATAAATAAGTCATTTTTTACTGTGGGACCAATCCTAGCCGTTAGCACGCGCTGAGAAATAGAGACAGTTTCAAAAACTACATTTCATTGACTTTCTAACGGTATCAGTCCGTTTGAGTTACAACGGTTGCGTCACATATTCGTACAACATGTTTTAGCGATATTTTTTCTGATATTACTAGGTTGCATCGCTTTTAACAGTGAAACGATTGACTGTGGGACTTAATTGAACTGATTTTGGACTTTGACCTTATAAATGTGATAAATGACACAATTGGACTCAAAGAAATAATATTCTTCTTAGTTTCACATGATTGCTGGAACTCAGCGATTACACTGGGCGCTGTGGTAGCGCTTTATTTAAACATTTAGATAAATAAGTTCATTGTTTTACTGTGGGACCAATCCTAGCCGTTTGCGCGCGCTGAAGAAATAGAGACAGTTTCAAAAAACTACATTTCATTGACTTTCTAACGGTATCAGTCCGTTTGAGTTACAATGGTTGCGTCACATATTCGTACCAACATGTATTTAGCAATACTTTTCTGACATTACTAGGTTGCATCGCTTTTAACAGTGAAATGATTGACTGTGGGACTTAATTGAACTGATTTTGGACTTTGACCTTATAAATGTGATAAATAATACAATTGGACTCCAAGAAATAACATTCTTCTTAATTTGACATGATGGCTGGAACTCAGCGATTACACTGGGCGCTGTGGTAGCGCTTTTATTTAGAATTTAGATAAATAAGTCATTTTTACTGTGGGACCAATCCTAGCCGTTAGCCACGCGCTGAAGAAATAGCAGACAGTTTCAAAAACTACATTTCATTGACTTTCTAACGGTATCAGTCCGTTGTTGAGTTACAACGGTTGCGTCACATATTCGTACGAACATGTATTTAGCGATACTTTTTCTGACATTACTAGGTTGCATCGCTTTTAACAGTGAAATGATTGACTGTGGGACTTAATTGAACTGATTTGGACTTTGACCTTATAAATGTGATAAATGACACAATTGGACTCCAAGAAATAATATTCTTCTTAATTTCACATGATGCTGGAACTCAGCGATTACACTGGGCGCTGTGGTAGCGCTTTATTTAGAAATTTAGATAAATAAGTTCATTTTTTAACTGTGGGACCAATCCTAGCCGTTAGCGCGCGCTGAAGAAATAGAGACATTTTCAAAAACTACATTTCATTGACTTTCTAACGGTATCAGTCCGTTTGAGTTACAACGGTTGCGTCACATATTCGTACGAACATGTATTTAGCGATATTTTTCTGATATTACTAGGTTGCATCGCTTTTAACAGTGAAACGATTGACTGTGGGACTTAATTGAACTGATTTTGGACTTTGACCTTATAAATGTGATAAATGACACAATTGGACTCCAAGAAATAATATTCTTCTTAATTTCACATGATTGCTGGAACTCAGCGATTACACTGGGCGCTGTGGTAGCGCTTTAATTAAAAATTTAGATAAATAAGTCATTTTTTACTGTGGGACCAATCCTAGCCGTTGGCACGCGCTGAAGAAATAGAGACAGTTTCAAAAACTACATTTCATTGACTTTCTAACGGTATCAGTCCGTTTGTGTTACAACGGTTGCGTCACATATTCGTACGAACATGTATTTAGCGATATTTTCTGATATTACTAGGTTGCATCGCTTTTAACAGTGAAACGATTGACTGTGGGACTTAATTGAACTGATTTTGGACTTGACCTTATAATGTGATAATGACACAATTGGACTCCAAGAAATAATATTCTTCTTAATTTCACATGATTGCTGGAACTCAGCGATTACACTGGGCGCTGTGGTAGCGCTTTTATTTAAAAATTTAGATAAATAAGTCATTTTTTAACTGTGGGACCAATCCTAGCCGTTAGCGCGCGCTGAAGAAATTAGAGAAAGTTTTCAAAAAACTACATTTCATTGACTTTCTAACGTATCAGTCCGTTTGAGTTACAACGGTTGCGTCACATATTTCGTACCGAACATGTATTTAGCGATACTTTCTGACATTACTAGGTTGCATCGCTTTTAACAGTGAAATGATTGGACTGTGGGACTTAATTGAACTGATTTTGGACTTTGACCTTATAAATGTGATAAATGATACAATTGGACTCCAAGAAATAACATTCTTCTTAATTTGACATGATGCTGGAACTCAGCGAATTACACTGGGCGCTGTGGTAGCGCTTTATTTAAAATTTTAGATAAATAAGTCATTTTTTACTGTGGGACCAATCCTAGCCGTTAGGCACGCGCTGAAGAAATAGAGACAGTTTCAAAAACTACATTTCATTGACTTTCTAACGGTATCAGTCCGTTTGAGTTACAACGGTTGCGTCACATATTCGTACGAACATGTATTTAGCGATATTTTTCTGATATTACTAGGTTGCATCGCTTTTAACAGTGAAACGATTGACTGTGGGACTTAACTGAACTGTTTTTGAACTTTGACCTTATAAATGTGATAAATGACACAATTGGACTCCAAGAAATAATATTCTTCTTAATTTCACATGATTGCTGGAAACTCAACGATTACACTGGGCGCGGTGGTAGCGCTTTATTTTAAAAATTTAGATAAATAAGTCATTTTTCTACTGTGGGACCAATCCTAGCCGTTAGCACGCGCTGAAGAAATAGAGACAGTTTTCAAAAACTACATTTCATTGACTTTCTAACGGTATCAGTCCGTTTGAGTTACAACGGTTGCGTGACATATTCCTACGAACATGTATTTAGCGATATTCTTCTGATATTACTAGGTTGCATCGCTTTTAAACAGTGAAACGATTGAATGTGGGACTTAATTGAACCGATTTGGACCTTTGACCTTATAAATGTTGATAATGACACAATTGGACTCCAAGAAATAACATTCTTCTTAATTTGACATGATTGCTGGAACTCAGCGATTACACTGGGCGCTGTGGTAGCTGCTTTATTTAAAAATTTAGATAAATAAGTCATTTTTTACTGTGGGACCAATCCTAGCCGTTAGCCGCGCCTGAAAGAAATAGAGACAGTTTCAAAACTACATTTCATTGACTTTCTAACGGTATCAGTCCGTTTGAGTTACAACGGTTTGCGTCACATATTCGTTACCAACATGTATTTTAGCGAAAACTTTTCTGACATTACTAGGTTGCATCGCTTTTAACACTGAAACGATTGACTGTGGGTACTTAATTGAACTGATTTTGGACTTTGACCTTATAAATGTGATGAATAATACAATTGGACTCCAAGAAATAACATTCTTCTTAATTTGACATGATTGCTGGAACTCAGCAATTACACTGGGCGTTGTGGTAGCGCTTTATTTAAAAATTTAGATAAATAAGTCATTTTTTACTGTGGGACCAATCCTAGCCGTTGGCACGCGCTGAAGAAATAGAGACAGTTTCAAAAACTACATTTCATTGACTTTCTAACGGTATCAGTCCGTTTGTGTTACAACTGTTGCGTCACATATTCGTACGAACATGTATTTAGCGATATTTTTCTGATATTACTAGGTTGCATCGCTTTTAACAGTGAAACGATTGACTGTGGGACTTAACTGAACTGTTTTTGAACTTTGACCTTATAAATGTGATAAATGACACAATTGGACTCCAAGAAATAATATTCTTCTTAATTTCACATGATTGCTGGAACTCAACGATTACACTGGGCGCTGTGGTAGCGCTTTATTTAAAAATTTAGATAAATAAGTCATTTTCTACTGTGGGACCAATCCTAGCCGTTAGCACGCGCTGAAGAAATAGAGACAGTTTCAAAAACTACATTTCATTGACTTTCTAACGGTATCAGTCCGTTTGAGTTACAACGGTTGCGTGACATATTCCTACGAACATGTATTTAGCGATATTTTTCTGATATTACTAGGTTGCATCGCTTTTAACAGTGAAACGATTGAATGTGGGACTTAATTGAACCGATTTTGGACTTTTGACCTTATAAATGTGATAAATGACACAATTGGACTCCAAGAAATAACATTCTTCTTAATTTGACATGATTGCTGGAACTCAGCGATTACACTGGGCGCTGTGGTAGCGCTTTATTTAAAAATTTAGATAAATAAGTCATTTTTTACTGTGGGACCAATCCTAGCCGTTAGCGCGCCCTGAAGAAATAGAGAAAGTTTCAAAAACTACATTTCATTGACTTTCTAACGGTATCAGTCCGTTTGAGTTACAATGGTAGCGTCACATATTCGTACCAACATGTATTTAGCAATACTTTTCTGACATTACTAGGTTGCATCGCTTTTAACACTGAAATGTTTGACTGTGGTACTTAATTGAACTGATTTTGGACTTTGACCTTATAAATGTGATGAATAATACAATTGGACTCCAAGAAATAACATTCTTCTTAATTTGACATGATTGCTGGAACTCAGCAATTACACTGGGCGTTGTGGTAGCGCTTTATTTAAAAATTTAGATAAATAAGTCATTTTTTACTGTGGGACCAATCCTAGCCGTTGGCACGCGCTGAAGAAATAGAGACAGTTTCAAAAACTACATTTCATTGACTTTCTAACGGTATCAGTCCGTTTGTGTTACAACGGTTGCGTCACATATTCGTACGAACATGTATTTAGCGATATTTTTCTGATATTACTAGGTTGCATCGCTTTTAACAGTGAAACGATTGACTGTGGGACTTAACTGAACTGATTTTGGACTTTGACCTTATAATTGTGATAAATGACACAATTGGACTCCAAGAAATAATATTCTTCCTAATTTGACATGATTGCTGGAACTCAACGATTACACTGGGCGCTGTGGTAGCGCTTTATTTAAAAATTTAGATAAATAAGTAATTTTTTACTGTGGGACCAATCCTAGCCGTTAGCGCGCCCTCAAGATATAGAGACAGTTTTCAAAACTACTTTTCATTACCTTTTTAACAGTATCAGTCCATTTGAGTTACAACGGTTGCGTCACATATTCGTACCAACATGTATTTAGCGATATTTTTCTGATATTACTAGGTTGCATCGCTTTTAACAGTGAAACGATTGACTGTGGGACTTAACTGAACTGTTTTTGAACTTTGACCTTATAAATGTGATAAATGACACAATTGGACTCCAAGAAATAATATTCTTCTTAATTTCACATGATTGCTGGAACTCAACGATTACACTGGGCGCGGTGGTAGCGCTTTATTTAAAAATTTAGATAAATAAGTCATTTTCTACTGTGGGACCAATCCTAGCCGTTAGCATGCGCTGAAGAAATAGAGACAGTTTCAAAAACTACATTTCATTGACTTTCTAACGGTATCAGTCCGTTTGAGTTACAACGGTTGCGTGACATATTCCTACGAACATATATTTAGCGATATTTTTCTGATATTACTAGGTTGCATCGCTTTTAACAGTGAAACGATTGAATGTGGGACTTAATTGAACCGATTTTGGACTTTTGACCTTATAAATGTGATAAATGACACAATTGGACTCCAAGAAATAACATTCTTCTTAATTTGACATGATTGCTGGAACTCAGCGATTACACTGGGCGCTGTGGTAGCGCTTTATTTAAAAATTTAGATAAATAAGTCATTTTTTACTGTGGGACCAATCCTAGCCGTTAGCGCGCCCTGAAGAAATAGAGACAGTTTTAAAAACTACTTTTCATTACCTTTCTAACAGTATCAGTCCATTTGAGTTACAACGGTTGCGTCACATATTCGTACCAACATGTATTTAGCGATACTTTTCTGATATTACTAGGTTGCATCGCTTTTAACAGTGAAACGATTGACTGTGGGACTTAACTGAACTGTTTTTGAACTTTGACCTTATAAATGTGATAAATGACACAATTGGACTCCAAGAAATAATATTCTTCTTAATTTCACATGATTGCTGGAACTCAACGATTACACTGGGCGCGGTGGTAGCGCTTTATTTAAAAATTTAGATAAATAAGTCATTTTCTACTGTGGGACCAATCCTAGCCGTTAGCACGCGCTGAAGAAATAGAGACAGTTTCAAAAACTACATTTCATTGACTTTCTAACGGTATCAGTCCGTTTGAGTTACAACGGTTGCGTGACATATTCCTACGAACATGTATTTAGCGATATTTTTCTGATATTACTAGGTTGCATCGCTTTTAACAGTGAAACGATTGACTGTGGGACTTAATTGAACTGATTTTGGACTTTGACCTTATAAATGTGATAAATGACACAATTGGACTACAAGAAATAATATTCTTCTTAATTTCACATGATTGCTGGAACTCAGCGATTACACTGGGCGCTGTTGTAGCGCTTTATTTAAAAATTTAGATAAATAAATAATTTTTTACTGTGGGACCAATCCTAGCCGTTAGCGCGCCCTGAAGAAATAGAGACAGTTTTCAAAATTACTTTTCATTACCTTTCTAACAGTATCAGTCCATTTGAGTTGCAACGGTTGCGTCACATATTCGTACCAACATGTATTTACCGATATTTTTCTGATATTACTACCCAGCCGGCACAAAGATGTCTAAAAGACGTCTTTTAGACATCTTCCGCATTTCTAAAAGACGTCTTTTTTAGCGCTGATTTGTCCGTCTATAATGCATCTTTTTAAGCGTCTAAAAGAGGTCTTTTCAAAGATGCATTCCAAAAGATCTCTTTTAGACATCTTTTAAAAAGACGTCTTTCAAAGACGTCTTTTAGACGTTTTTAAGAAATTTTTTTACGACGCGTCTTTTTAAAGACGTCTTTTAGACCTTTTACAGATGTAGGGAGCGACTAAAATGCATCTTAAATGCAACTTTTTAAATGCATCTTCCCAAAGACTTCTTTTAGACGTTTTTAAGAAAAACTGTTTACGACGCGTCTTTTTAAAGACGTCTTTTTAGACCTTTTACAGATGTAGGAGCGACTAAAATGCATCTTTAAATGCAACTTCTTAAATGCATCTTGACAAAGACTTCTTTTATCTATCTATAAGACGTCTTCCTTTGTTTTTGTTGTTTTTGTAGGCATTTGATAAAATAAATTTAAGACGTTTACGTTAACGTTTTAAAACGTACATTTTTAATAAATTGCAGAAATAACGACATGAAAGACGACAAATATTTTGCGATAAAAATATTTTGAACTTTTTATATCAAACTCGTACAATAAATATATTTTATAATTACATAAATATAATTTAAATATAACCGGAAATAAATAAATAAAATATTATTAATAATCAACACTATACAATTAAATCATTTATTATATTCATATTTACAAATTGTGATCATTACAATAATCTGTAATACGAATTCTACTTGTGAACTTATCCATGCTATTTAAAGCATAAATTGGAACTCTAGTCGAAAAAATCTTAAGCATATTGAGCTTAGGCCATATGAAAGAGTCACCTTAAAAATTTTGTGAAAGTTGCTAGTAGTTGAAATTCGTCGTAACGCTTGCAAGGCCGAAATAAACAAAATAAATATTGGAAATAAATAAGGAAGTCTGTTCAGAAGAAACAAAAAGAGATATATTAAATGTATAAATGACATTCATAAATGAGGTAAGTCGAAAGGGCTTTTTATTTGTTTTTTGGAAATTTATACATTTAAGGTACCCCTTATGTCCCTGATCCTTTGACTGGGAGCGTTTCGAAGTTTGGTTCCAATTATGCGTCTCATCTCTTGTTCGTTCGCATCTTTAAAACGCTCGTTGACAGATTCTAGAGAGAAAGAAATAGCTTATTTCCAGATAAATAATAGATTTTTATAGAAACGTAGTCAGTAAATGTTTGAGAAATAGACCAATGAACCTAACGCGATCATTTGCATACTATGTAATAGCAAAACGATTTACTCATTATTTTTGTAAATGACTGTAGCACAGTAGAACATTCTTAAAACATTGAAACTTGAATCAACCGTGCCTTTCTCAATCAATCTCTCTATCCAAAAACTAAGAGAAAACACACCATAACATAGAAGGGTAACAACGTAATACATCAGCTAATACACGTACCTACTATAATTCTATAAATTAATTTCCCTTCCAGCGGGACTTTGTCTTTCTTGCCTTTTAAATTGGCTTGCGCCATGAATGTAGTGGTGAAGATCCTGACGAAAATTAAAATTAAAATTAAAGGTAAGTAGAAATAAACTACTAAGGAGAGTGTATTTCCTTAAGGAGAAAAAATTATACCTTTACCTATTCATTGCGAGACGTACAGCATCTCTGTAGTCCACCCCGCCAATTTGTGATATTTGTTGTTTCTAAAAAGATAAACTAGATTGTGTAAATTAAAGGTATTACAATAATGCTAGTTTCAAAATTAAGAATATAAATAAAATCACTAAAGCCTGGTTCCCACCAATGCGTTTATCGATAAACAGATGTTTATTTTTAAAGTCATAAAGTTAAAACTGAACAATTTTACATTGCTTTCCGATTTGAGTCATGATGTCGACATTAAATAATAATGATCAAATAATAAAAATATCATTCAATGTTAAAATGGGATATCAGGCTAATAAAAACCTCACCATTGCCGTGAAGTCTTCAGGATTTCCCAAACGTTCCTCACAAAGCTCAAGTTCTTCCCTGTTGTCAATTTGAACCAGAGGCCTTTTGTCAACTGGTACCTGGTTTTGCCCTTCCATACCATCTATTCGCCTTTCCAGGCGAACAAGGTACCTGCACATTTTCTTTTGATTCTCCAGAATCTGATTGCATGTTTCTAAATTGTATATAAAATGTAACAAACCCATTTAAACAAAGGAAAATTAAAAACACGGTATTGGACGTTTACAAAGATTACAAAGAAAAGTTATACCTTGTAACGAGTCTAATGATGGTTTTTTTGATGAACTTTGAGAGCTATAAAAATTCGGAAACTAATCTTCAGAATGGCCCAAAAACTCAATAAAACATTACACATACATTTTCACATTACAAACATATTATCACACAACGAATAAAATAATTAAATCAAAAACGTACGTGTTTCCACTTTCTTCAAAGCAAGGCTGATGTGTCAATATTGATGACAGATTATTGAAAGCCGAACTATTAAAAGTAAACAATAATGCCAATGAAATTGAATCCTTAACAAGTTTTTTATAGACAGGGTGTGAAACAATCACAATATAATAAATAATCTTATTTACCTGTTATCCACATTGCACAAGTTCAAAAAACTCAGATTCACACAATCAAAATTAAGCTGAGAGACTAATGGACTGATACATTTCTGGTGTGGATGGTATAAAAATTGTTTAAAATGTTGATCGTTCCTTGCTATTTCTGAACCATCATGAAGAAATACTACTCGGTTGTCAATATACTGGCCTTTTATATTACACCTCTCACATGAATAATACCCAGTATGACCGACTACACACTTCAAGAAAGCTCTTGCCGGTGCATCACATACAAATGCTTTTAAAAAAAATTGAAATGTTTTTTCCTCAACTTCCAGGCCATTTATCTGAAGAAAATTTACTTCGTTTAAAAAATCTTCCAAAAATTCATTTGGAGAATTGGGCTTTGAGGTGCCATGATAGAGAGCAATAACAAAAACACTGTCAGAGTTGTTCAACGAACCAAGGATCGGCCATAACTGTTGATTGAGATGACTTTGACAAAGGAAGGCCATCTATGTTTACTGTCAAAAAAAGATTGTTTTCATTCATAAGACAGTGGTGAAGTTTTAACATCTTTTTCACTTGTTTAACAATTACCAACATAAGAATAAATTCCACCACATTTATGAGCAGTTTCGACATGACGTGGTATTTCAAGTAGAGTTCTACTATCTGCAGGAAGTTCAGTCATGCCATGTTTACGTAATATCAACAAAAGTTGATTTAAACACTCTCTGGAACATCCACTTTTAGCTGCCCATCGTGAAATGTCAGATAAAATTAATGATTCTGGATTGGTCACTGTATCCAGAGTGTTATACAGAACTTTCATTTTCATTTGATGAGAATGAGGAATCTAAAGGCTCGTCATCACAACTGATACATCTATCATTTTCATTGTCAGAAGGATTGCTTAACAGGTCATGTTGATCACTATCTTCACCGTTTAAAATCTCGTCAACTTTTTGATTAACCAATCTCCTTTCTTTGCGGAGACGGGAATCATTCATTGCCCAAAGTGACAGTATCTGAAAATTTAGTTGAAGGTTTGTTTCAAATTTAAAAAACAAAATGTATATATATATAAATTTTATTTTACCAAAACATGTTTTCATTAATGACACCAAAATATAATTAGTTTTTTAGTTATGTGGTCTCTTTATGTATGTTGATATTATGTAAACATGGCATAACTGAACTTTCTGCAGATTAAAATCACTCTGAAACACCTGGACAGTGTCATGAATGGTAAATATGAAAAATTGACTTTGTTGATTGACTGGTTAAGGAAGAAAGGCGGAGGGGCAGAGCTTCCATTGACAGTTTGTACCGAAGAGCAATAAGACAGGGTTAGGATTAGAGTTAGATAAAGATAAAATTAGACAGTATTTTCCATTTAGCTTGAAGTTAGCTAGCGTCCTATATAGCTAGGTGCTACCTAATAACTAATTAGCTAGCTTCAGCAGTGTATAACAAAAACAAAATATATAGCTACATTTCTCAATTTCTTTCAAGGTTAAAAGAAATAGTTTTTGTCTAAAAATAAAAGCATATAGAATAAAAATAACGGTTCCTTCATTAAACACCAAAACCAGAAAACAAATTTGATTTCTTTAATATTTTCTTTCCAGTCTTTGTTTCCTTTTTCGACTGCTGGCTGGCTAGCTGGGTTTGCTTGTTTACATATCGCCATCTTTCTGTAAAAGATGGCCGGGACCGACTTTTTGTGTCCAGGGAAACCGAACACGAATTTGACCTTTATACTTAGTACTAAAAACCGCTGTACTCTATTCCGAGAATCACAAAACAAAAATACTTACTTTTTAAACGACCGGTATCCCGCAGATGCTTTCATGAAACTACCGCCAATTTTTATTGAGTGTTCCAATGGTCAAGTGTCAAAGAATATCCGCCAGGGGTGCAGGAAAACAAAAATTACGACGTAATGAAATAAAAACGTATTATGAAGGGTCGCCAAAATACATTAGTATTTAAAAATAATTAAAAGTGACAATTACCACTTTCAATTTCGTGAAAAATTGATTTCCTACAAAATAAACATGCTAACTAAGTTTGCGAACACCCCCGTTATTTTAAATCGAATTTTCCATATAAAAAATCGAACGTCTTTTAAAAGACGCATTTTAGACCACTTTAGAAGTAGGAAAAGACGTCTTTTAAAAGACGCGTTTTAGATGCATTATAGCAAAAAGAGAAAGACGTCTTTTAAAAGATATATTTTAGATAACTTTTAGATGTCTTTTAAAAGACGTCTTTTAAAGATCTTCTAAAAGACATCTAAAATGCGTATACTACAAGATTCGAATTTATTTACTTTCAAAAGACGTATAAAAGATGTCTTTTGAAAGACGTTCTTAAGAAGATGCATTAAAGACATCTTAATAGCGTTTTCTAACAGAAGATTAAAAAAAGACATCTTAAGACGTCTAAAAGACGTCTTGTGCCGGCTGGGTAGGTTGCATCGCTTTTAACAGTGAAACGATTGACTGTGGGACTTAACTGAACTGTTTTTGAACTTTGACCTTATAAATGTGATAAATGACACAATTGGACTCCAAGAAATAACATTCTTCTAAATTTGACATGATTGCTGGAACTCAGCGATTGCACTGGGCGCAGTGGTAGCGCTTTATTTAAAAATTTAGATAAATAAGTCATTTTTTACTGTGGGACCAATCCTAGCCGTTAGCGCGCGCTGAAGAAATAGAGACAGTTTTAAAAACTACATTTCATTGACTTTCTAACAGTGTCAGTCCCTTTGAGTTACAACGGTTGCGTCACATATTCGTACCAACATGTATTTAGCGATATTTTTCTGATATTACTAGGTTGCATCGCTTTTAACAGTGAAACGATTGACTGTGGGACTTAACTGAACTGATTTTGGACTTTGACCTTATAAATGTGATAAATGACACAATTTGACTCCAAGAAATAATATTCTTCTTAATTTGACATGATTGCTGGAACTCAACGATTACACTGGGCGCTGTGGTAGCTCTTTATTTAGAAATTTAGATAAATAATTCATTTTTTACTGTGGGACCAATCCTAGCCGTTAGCACGCGCTGAAGAAATAGAGACAGTTTCAAAAACTACATTTCATTGACTTTCTTACGGTATCAGTCCGTTTGAGTTACAACGGTTGCGTCACATATTCGTACCAACATGTATTTAGTGATATTATTCTGACATTGCTAGGTTGCATCGTTTTTAACAGTGAAACGATTGACTGTGGGACTTAATTGAACTGATTTTTGTCTTTGACCTTATAAATGTGATAAATGACACAATTGGTCTCCAAGAAATAACATTCTTCTTAATTTGACATGATGACTGGAACTCAGCGATAACACTGGGCGCTGTGGTAGCGCTTTATTTAGAATTTAGATAAATAAGTCATTTTTTACTGTGGGACCAATCCTAGACGTTAGCACGCGCTGAAGAAGTAGAGACAGTTTTCAAAAAAACTAACCATTTCATTGACTTTCTAACGGTATCAGTCCGTTTTGAGTTACAACGGTTGCGTCACATATTCGTACGAACATGTCTTTAGCGATATTTTTCTGATATTACTAGGTTGCATCGCTTTTAACAGTGAAATGATTGACTGTGGGGACTTAATTGAGCTGATTTTGGGACTTTGACCTTATAAATGTGATAAATGACACAATTGGACTCCAAGAAATAATATTCTTCTTAATTTCACATGATTGCTGGAACTCAACGATTACACTGGGCGCTGTGGTAGCGCTTTATTGAAAAATTTAGATAAATAAGTCATTTTTTACTGTGGGACCAATCCTAGCCGTTAACGCGCGCTGAAGAAATAGAGACAGTTTTAAAAACTACATTTCATTGACTTTCTAACAGTATCAGTCCATTTGAGTTACAACGGTTGCGTGACATATTCGTACAAACATGTATTTAGCGATATTTTTCTGACATTACTAGGTTTCATCGCTTTTAACAGTGAGAGATTGACTGTGGGACTTAATTAAACTGATTTTGGACTTTGACCTTATAAATGTGATAAATGACACAATTGCACTCCAAGAAATAACATTCTTCTTAATTTGACATGATTGCTGGAACTCAGCGATTACACTGGGCGCTGTGGTAGCGCTTTATTTAAAAATTTAGATAAATAATTCATTTTTTACTGTGGGACCAATCCTAGCCGTTAGCACGCGCTGAAGAAATAGAGACAGTTTCAAAAACTACATTTCATTGACTTTCTAACGGTATCAGTCCGTTTGAGTTACAACGGTTGCGTCACATATTCGTACCAACATGTATTTAGTGATATTATTCTGACATTGCTAGGTTGCATCGCTTTTAACAGTGAAACGATTGACTGTGGGACTTAATTGAACTGATTTTGGTCTTTGACCTTATAAATGTGATAAATGACACAATTGGTCTCCAAGAAATAACATTCTTCTTAATTTGACATGATGACTGGAACTCAGCGATAACACTGGGCGCTGTGGTAGCGCTTTATTTAGAATTTAGATAAATAAGTCATTTTTTACTGTGGGACCAATCCTAGACGTTAGCACGCGCTGAAGAAGTTGAGACAGTTTCAAAAACTACATTTCATTGACTTTCTAACGGTATCAGTCCGTTTGAGTTACAACGGTTGCGTCACATATTCGTACGAACATGTCTTTAGCGATATTTTTCTGATATTACTAGGTTGCATCGCTTTTAACAGTGAAATGATTGACTGTGGGACTTAATTGAGCTGATTTTGGACTTTGACCTTATAAATGTGATAAATGACACAATTGGACTCCAAGAAATAATATTCTTCTTAATTTCACATGATTGCTGGAACTCAACGATTACACTGGGCGCTGGTGGTAGCGCTTTTTTAAAATTTAGATAAATAAGTCATTTTTTACTGTGGGACCAATCCCAGCCGTTAACGCGCGCTGAAGAAATAGAGACAGTTTTAAAAACTACATTTCATTGACTTTCTAACAGTATCAGTCCATTTGAGTTACAACGGTTGCGTGACATATTCGTACAAACATGTATTTAGCGATATTTTTCTGACATTACTAGGTTTCATCGCTTTTAACAGTGAGAGATTGACTGTGGGACTTAATTAAACTGATTTTGGACTTTGACCTTATAAATGTGATAAATGACACAATTGGACTCCAAGAAATAACATTCTTCTTAATTTGACATGATTGCTGGAACTCAGCGATTACACTGGGCGCTGTGGTAGCGCTTTATTTAAAAATTTAGATAAATAAGTCATTTTTTACTGTCGGACCAATTCTAGCCGTTAGCGCGCGCTGAAGAAATAGAGACAGTTTTAAAAACTACATTTCATTGACTTTCTAACAGTGTCAGTCCCTTTGAGTTACAACGGTTGCGTCACATATTCGTACCAACATGTATTTAGCGATATTTTTCTGATATTACTAGGTTGCATCGCTTTTAACAGTGAAACGATTGACTGTGGGACTTAACTGAACTGATTTTGGACTTTGACCTTATAAATGTGATAAATGACACAATTTGACTCCAAGAAATAATATTCTTCTTAATTTGACATGATTGCTGGAACTCAACGATTACACTGGGCGCTGTGGTAGCTCTTTATTTAGAAATTTAGATAAATAATTCATTTTTTACTGTGGGACCAATCCTAGCCGTTAGCACGCGCTGAAGAAATAGAGACAGTTTCAAAATCTACATTTCATTGACTTTCTAACGGTATCAGTCCGTTTGAGTTACAACGGTTGCGTCACATATTCGTACCAACATGTATTTAGTGATATTATTCTGACATTGCTAGGTTGCATCGCTTTTAACAGTGAAACGATTGACTGTGGGACTTAATTGAACTGATTTTGGTCTTTGACCTTATAAATGTGATAAATGACACAATTGGTCTCCAAGAAATAACATTCTTCTTAATTTGACATGATGACTGGAACTCAGCGATAACACTGGGCGCTGTGGTAGCGCTTTATTTAGAATTTAGATAAATAAGTCATTTTTTACTGTGGGACCAATCCTAGACGTTAGCACGCGCTGAAGAAGTAGAGACAGTTTCAAAAACTACATTTCATTGACTTTCTAACGGTATCAGTCCGTTTGAGTTACAACGGTTGCGTCACATATTCGTACGAACATGTCTTTAGCGATATTTTTCTGATATTACTAGGTTGCATCGCTTTTAACAGTGAAATGATTGACTGTGGGACTTAATTGAGCTGATTTTGGACTTTGACCTTATAAATGTGATAAATGACACAATTGGACTCCAAGAAATTATATTCTTCTTAATTTCACATGATTGCTGGAACTCAACGATTACACTGGGCGCTGTGGTAGCGCTTTATTTAAAAATTTAGATAAATAAGTCATTTTTTACTGTGGGACCAATCCTAGCCGTTAACGCGCGCTGAAGAAATAGAGACAGTTTTAAAAACTACATTTCATTGACTTTCTAACAGTATCAGTCCATTTGAGTTACAACGGTTGCGTGACATATTCGTACAAACATGTATTTAGCGATATTTTTCTGACATTACTAGGTTTCATCGCTTTTAACAGTGAGAGATTGACTGTGGGACTTAAGTAAACTGATTTTGGACTTTGACCTTATAAATGTGATAAATGACACAATTGGACTCCAAGAAATAACATTCTTCTTAATTTGACATGATTGCTGGAACTCAGCGATTACACTGGGCGCTGTGGTAGCGCTTTATTTAAAAATTTAGATAAATAAGTCATTTTTTACTGTGGGACCAATCCTAGCCGTTAGCGCGCGCTGAAGAAATAGAGACAGTTTTAAAAACTACATTTCATTGACTTTCTAACAGTGTCAGTCCCTTTGAGTTACAACGGTTGCGTCACATATTCGTACCAACATGTATTTAGTGATATTATTCTGACATTGCTAGGTTGCATCGCTTTTAACAGTGAAACGATTGACTGTGGGACTTAATTGAACTGATTTTGGTCTTTGACCTTATAAATGTGATAAATGACACAATTGGTCTCCAAGAAATAACATTCTTCTTAATTTGACATGATGACTGGAACTCAGCGATAACACTGGGCGCTGTGGTAGCGCTTTATTTAGAATTTAGATAAATAAGTCATTTTTTACTGTGGGACCAATCCTACACGTTAGCACGCGCTGAAGAAGTAGAGACAGTTTCAAAAACTACATTTCATTGACTTTCTAACGGTATCAGTCCGTTTGAGTTACAACGGTTGCGTCACATATTCGTACGAACATGTCTTTAGCGATATGTTTCTGATATTACTAGGTTGCATCGCTTTTAACAGTGAAATGATTGACTGTGGGACTTAATTGAGCTGATTTTGGACTTTGACCTTATAAATGTGATAAATGACACAATTGGACTCCAAGAAATTATATTCTTCTTAATTTCACATGATTGCTGGAACTCAACGATTACACTGGGCGCTGTGGTAGCGCTTTATTTAAAAATTTAGATAAATAAGTCATTTTTTACTGTGGGACCAATCCTAGCCGTTAACGCGCGCTGAAGAAATAGAGACAGTTTTAAAAACTACATTTCATTGACTTTCTAACAGTATCAGTCCATTTGAGTTACAACGGTTGCGTGACATATTCGTACAAACATGTATTTAGCGATATTTTTCTGACATTACTAGGTTTCATCGCTTTTAACAGTGAGAGATTGACTGTGGGACTTAATTAAACTGATTTTGGACTTTGACCTTATAAATGTGATAAATGACACAATTGGACTCCAAGAAATAACATTCTTCTTAATTTGACATGATTGCTGGAACTCAGCAATTACACTGGGCGCTGTGGTAGCGCTTTATTTAAAAATTTAGATAAATAAGTCATTTTTTACTGTGGGACCAATCCTAGCCGTTAGCGCGCGCTGAAGAAATAGAGACAGGTTTTAAAAACTACATTTCATTGGACTTTCATAACAGTGTCAGTCCCTTTGAGTTACAACGGTTGCGTCCACATAATTCGTACCAACATGTATTTTAGCCGATATTTTCTGATATTACTAGGTTGCATCGCTTTTAACAGTTGAAACGATTGACTGTGGGACTTAACTGAACTGATTTTGGACTTTGACCTTATAAATGTGATAAATGACACAAGTTGACTCCAAGAAATAATATTCTTCTTATTTGACATGATTGCTGGAACTCACGATTACACTGGGCGCTGTGGTAGCTCTTTATTTAGAAATTTAGATAAATAATTCATTTTTTACTGTGGGACCAATCCTAGCCGTTAGCACGCGCTGAAGAAATAGAGACAGTTTTCAAAAACTACATTTCATTGACTTTCTAACGGTATCAAGTCCGTTTGAGTTACAACGGTTGCGTCACATATTCGTACAACATGTATTAGTGATATTATTCTGACATTGCTAGGTTGCATCGCTTTTAACAGTGAAAACGATTGACTGTGGGGACTTAATTGAACTGATTTGGTCTTTGACCTTATAAATGTGATAAATGACACAATTGGTCTCCAAGAAATAACATTCTTCTTAATTTGACATGAATGACTGGAACTCAGCGATAACACTGGGCGCTGTGGTAGCGCTTTATTTAGAATTTAAGATAAATAAGTCATTTTTTACTGTGGGACCAATCCTAGACGTTAGCACGCGCTGAAGAAGTAGAGACAGTTTCAAAAACTACAATTTCATTGACTTTCTAACGGTATCAGGTCCGTTTGAGTTACAACGGTTGCGTCACATATTCGTACCAACATGTATTTAGCGATATTTTTCTGATATTACTAGGTTGCATCGCTTTTAACAGTGAAACGATTGACTGTGGGACTTAATTGAACTGATTTTGGACTTTGACCTTATAAATGTGATAAATGACACAATTGGACTCCAAGAAATAACATTCTTCTTAATTTGACATGATTGCTGGAACTCAGCGATTACACTGGGCGCTGTGGTAGCGCTTTATTTAAAAATTTAGATAAATAAGTCATTTTTTACTGTGGGACCAATCCTAGCCGTTAGCGCGCGCTGAAGAAATAGAGACAGTTTCAAAAACTACATTTCATTGACTTTCTAACGGTATCAGTCCGTTTGAGTTACAACGGTTGCGTCACATATTCGTACCAACATGTATTTAGCGATATTTTTCTGATATTACTAGGTTGCATCGCTTTTAACAGTGAAACGATTGACTGTGGGACTTAATTGAACTGATTTTGGACTTTGACCTTATAAATGTGATAAATGACAATTGGACTCCAAGAAATAACATTCTTCTTAATTTGACATGATTGCTGGAACTCAGCGATTACACTGGGCGCTGTGGTAGCGCTTTATTTAAAAATTTAGATAAATAAGTCATTTTTTACTGTGGGACCAATCCTAGCCGTTAGCGCGCGCTGAAGAAATAGAGACAGTTTCAAAAACTACATTTCATTGACTTTCTAACGGTATCAGTCCGTTTGAGTTACAACGGTTGCGTCACATATTCGTACCAACATGTATTTAGCGATATTTTTCTGATATTACTAGGTTGCATCGCTTTTAACAGTGAAACGATTGACTGTGGGACTTAATTGAACTGATTTTGGACTTTGACCTTATAAATGTGATAAATGACACAATTGGACTCCAAGAAATAACATTCTTCTTAATTTGACATGATTGCTGGAACTCAGCGATTACACTGGGCGCTGTGGTAGCGCTTTATTTAAAAATTTAGATAAATAAGTCATTTTTTACTGTGGGACCAATCCTAGCCGTTAGCGCGCGCTGAAGAAATAGAGACAGTTTCAAAAACTACATTTCATTGACTTTCTAACGGTATCAGTCCGTTTGAGTTACAACGGTTGCGTCACATATTCGTACCAACATGTATTTAGCGATATTTTTCTGATATTACTAGGTTGCATCGCTTTTAACAGTGAAACGATTGACTGTGGGACTTAATTGAACTGATTTTGGACTTTGACCTTATAAATGTGATAAATGACACAATTGGACTCCAAGAAATAACATTCTTCTTAATTTGACATGATTGCTGGAACTCAGCGATTACACTGGGCGCTGTGGTAGCGCTTTATTTAAAAATTTAGATAAATAAGTCATTTTTTACTGTGGGACCAATCCTAGCCGTTAGCGCGCGCTGAAGAAATAGAGACAGTTTCAAAAACTACATTTCATTGACTTTCTAACGGTATCAGTCCGTTTGAGTTACAACGGTTGCGTCACATATTCGTACCAACATGTATTTAGCGATATTTTTCTGATATTACTAGGTTGCATCGCTTTTAACAGTGAAACGATTGACTGTGGGACTTAATTGAACTGATTTTGGACTTTGACCTTATAAATGTGATAAATGACAATTGGACTCCAAGAAATAACATTCTTCTTAATTTGACATGATTGCTGGAACTCAGCGATTACACTGGGCGCTGTGGTAGCGCTTTATTTAAAAATTTAGATAAATAAGTCATTTTTTACTGTGGGACCAATCCTAGCCGTTAGCGCGCGCTGAAGAAATAGAGACAGTTTCAAAAACTACATTTCATTGACTTTCTAACGGTATCAGTCCGTTTGAGTTACAACGGTTGCGTCACATATTCGTACCAACATGTATTTAGCGATATTTTTCTGATATTACTAGGTTGCATCGCTTTTAACAGTGAAACGATTGACTGTGGGACTTAATTGAACTGATTTTGGACTTTGACCTTATAAATGTGATAAATGACACAATTGGACTCCAAGAAATAACATTCTTCTTAATTTGACATGATTGCTGGAACTCAGCGATTACACTGGGCGCTGTGGTAGCGCTTTATTTAAAAATTTAGATAAATAAGTCATTTTTTACTGTGGGACCAATCCTAGCCGTTAGCGCGCGCTGAAGAAATAGAGACAGTTTCAAAAACTACATTTCATTGACTTTCTAACGGTATCAGTCCGTTTGAGTTACAACGGTTGCGTCACATATTCGTACCAACATGTATTTAGCGATATTTTTCTGATATTACTAGGTTGCATCGCTTTTAACAGTGAAACGATTGACTGTGGGACTTAATTGAACTGATTTTGGACTTTGACCTTATAAATGTGATAAATGACACAATTGGACTCCAAGAAATAACATTCTTCTTAATTTGACATGATTGCTGGAACTCAGCGATTACACTGGGCGCTGTGGTAGCGCTTTATTTAAAAATTTAGATAAATAAGTCATTTTTTACTGTGGGACCAATCCTAGCCGTTAGCGCGCGCTGAAGAAATAGAGACAGTTTCAAAAACTACATTTCATTGACTTTCTAACGGTATCAGTCCGTTTGAGTTACAACGGTTGCGTCACATATTCGTACCAACATGTATTTAGCGATATTTTTCTGATATTACTAGGTTGCATCGCTTTTAACAGTGAAACGATTGACTGTGGGACTTAATTGAACTGATTTTGGACTTTGACCTTATAAATGTGATAAATGAGACAATTGGACTCCAAGAAATAACATTCTTCTTAATTTGACATGATTGCTGGAACTCAGCGATTACACTGGGCGCTGTGGTAGCGCTTTATTTAAAAATTTAGATAAATAAGTCATTTTTTACTGTGGGACCAATCCTAGCCGTTAGCGCGCGCTGAAGAAATAGAGACAGTTTCAAAAACTACATTTCATTGACTTTCTAACGGTATCAGTCCGTTTGAGTTACAACGGTTGCGTCACATATTCGTACCAACATGTATTTAGCGATATTTTTCTGATATTACTAGGTTGCATCGCTTTTAACAGTGAAACGATTGACTGTGGGACTTAATTGAACTGATTTTGGACTTTGACCTTATAAATGTGATAAATGAGACAATTGGACTCCAAGAAATAACATTCTTCTTAATTTGACATGATTGCTGGAACTCAGCGATTACACTGGGCGCTGTGGTAGCGCTTTATTTAAAAATTTAGATAAATAAGTCATTTTTTACTGTGGGACCAATCCTAGCCGTTAGCGCGCGCTGAAGAAATAGAGACAGTTTCAAAAACTACATTTCATTGACTTTCTAACGGTATCAGTCCGTTTGAGTTACAACGGTTGCGTCACATATTCGTACCAACATGTATTTAGCGATATTTTTCTGATATTACTAGGTTGCATCGCTTTTAACAGTGAAACGATTGACTGTGGGACTTAATTGAACTGATTTTGGACTTTGACCTTATAAATGTGATAAATGACACAATTGGACTCCAAGAAATAACATTCTTCTTAATTTGACATGATTGCTGGAACTCAGCGATTACACTGGGCGCTGTGGTAGCGCTTTATTTAAAAATTTAGATAAATAAGTCATTTTTTACTGTGGGACCAATCCTAGCCGTTAGCGCGCTGAAGAAATAGAGACAGTTTCAAAAACTACATTTCATTGACTTTCTAACGGTATCAGTCCGTTTGAGTTACAACGGTTGCGTCACATATTCGTACCAACATGTATTTAGCGATATTTTTCTGATATTACTAGGTTGCATCGCTTTTAACAGTGAAACGATTGACTGTGGGACTTAATTGAACTGATTTTGGACTTTGACCTTATAAATGTGATAAATGACACAATTGGACTCCAAGAAATAACATTCTTCTTAATTTGACATGATTGCTGGAACTCAGCGATTACACTGGGCGCTGTGGTAGCGCTTTATTTAAAAATTTAGATAAATAAGTCATTTTTTACTGTGGGACCAATCCTAGCCGTTAGCGCGCTGAAGAAATAGAGACAGTTTCAAAAACTACATTTCATTGACTTTCTAACGGTATCAGTCCGTTTGAGTTACAACGGTTGCGTCACATATTCGTACCAACATGTATTTAGCGATATTTTTCTGATATTACTAGGTTGCATCGCTTTTAACAGTGAAACGATTGACTGTGGGACTTAATTGAACTGATTTTGGACTTTGACCTTATAAATGTGATAAATGACACAATTGGACTCCAAGAAATAACATTCTTCTTAATTTGACATGATTGCTGGAACTCAGCGATTACACTGGGCGCTGTGGTAGCGCTTTATTTAAAAATTTAGATAAATAAGTCATTTTTTACTGTGGGACCAATCCTAGCCGTTAGCGCGCGCTGAAGAAATAGAGACAGTTTCAAAAACTACATTTCATTGACTTTCTAACGGTATCAGTCCGTTTGAGTTACAACGGTTGCGTCACATATTCGTACCAACATGTATTTAGCGATATTTTTCTGATATTACTAGGTTGCATCGCTTTTAACAGTGAAACGATTGACTGTGGGACTTAATTGAACTGATTTTGGACTTTGACCTTATAAATGTGATAAATGACACAATTGGACTCCAAGAAATAATATTCTTCTTAATTTCACATGATTGCTGGAACTCAGCGATTACACTGTAATCATTTAGAATTTAGATAAATAAGTCATTTTTTACTGTGGGACCAATCCTAGCCGTTAGCACGCGCTGAAGAAATAGAGACAGTTTCAAAAACTACATTTCATTGACTTTCTAACGGTATCAGTCCGTTTGAGTTACAACGGTTGCGTCACATATTCGTACCAACATGTATTTAGCGATATTTTTCTGATATTACTAGGTTGCATCGCTTTTAACAGTGAAACGATTGACTGTGGGACTTAATTGAACTGATTTTGGACTTTGACCTTATAAATGTGATAAATGACACAATTGGACTCCAAGAAATAATATTCTTCTTAATTTGACATGATTGCTGGAACTCAGCGATTACACTGTAATCATTTAGAATTTAGATAAATAAGTCATTTTTTACTGTGGGACCAATCCTAGCCGTTAGCACGCGCTGAAGAAATAGAGACAGTTTCAAAAACTACATTTCATTGACTTTCTAACGGTATCAGTCCGTTTGAGTTACAACGGTTGCGTCACATATTCGTACCAACATGTATTTAGCGATATTATTCTGACATTACTAGGTTGCATCGCTTTTAACAGTGAAACATTGACTGTGGGACTTAATGAACTGATTTTGGACTTTGACCTTATAAATGTGATAAATGACACAATTGGACTCCAAGAAATAACATT
>JASGCC010002233.1:0-29634 GCA_030067915.1 Hydractinia echinata | reverse complement strand
ATACAAAAGAAGACCAGGGAGAAACTCATTTTCCCGAACAGATTTTTTAAATTATTTTTTTCACCACTACTACAACCCAATGAGAACTTGCAGTTTTCAAAAATATTTTCATTTTCTGATGAGGACGCCGAAATGAGAAAGCAGTTAACGCCTGGCAACCGAAACCCGCGCGATTTCCCGTAAATTCCCGGCTATCGGCACGTATGAATGTATACAAAGAAAGTAGCCAGGGAGTAACTCATTTCCCGAACGATTTTTAAATTATTTTTCACCACTAAAACCCATGAGACTTGTAGTTTTTCAAAAATATTTTCATTTTTGATGAGACGCCCGAATGAAAGCAGTTTAATCGCCGGCAACCGAAAACCCGCGATTTCCCGTAAATCCCGGGCTCGGCCCGTATAGTCGAATGTATACAAAGAAAGTACCCAGGGAGTAAACTCATTTCCCGAACGATTTTTAAAATTATTTTTTCACCACTAAAACCCATGAGACTTGTAGTTTTCAAAAATATTTTCATTTTTGATGAGACGCCGAATGAAAGCAGTTTAATCGCCGGCAACCGAAAACCCCGCGATTTCCCGTAAATCCCGTATAGTCGAATGTATACAAAGAAAGTAAGCAGGGAGTAAACTCATTTCCCGAACGATTTTTAAAATTATTTTTTCACCACTAAAACCCATGAGACTTGTAGTTTTCAAAAATATTTTCATTTTTGATGAGACGCCGAATGAAAGCAGTTTAATCGCCGGCAACCGAAAACCCGCGATTTCCCGTAAATCCCGGCTCGGCCCGTATAGTCGAATGTATACAAAGAAAGTACCCAGGGAGTAAACTCATTTCCCGAACGATTTTTAAAATTATTTTTTCACCACTAAAACCCATGAGACTTGTAGTTTTCAAAAATATTTTCATTTTTGATGAGACGCCGAATGAAAGCAGTTTAATCGCCGGCAACCGAAAACCCGCGATTTCCCGTAAATCCCGGCCGTATAGTCGAATGTATACAAAGAAAGTAAGCAGGGAGTAAACTCATTTCCCGAACGATTTTTAAAATTATTTTTTCACCACTAAAACCCATGAGACTTGTAGTTTTCAAAAATATTTTCATTTTTGATGAGACGCCGAATGAAAGCAGTTTAATCGCCGGCAACCGAAAACCCGCGATTTCCCGTAAATCCCGGGCTCGGCCCGTATAGTCGAATGTATACAAAGAAAGTAAGCAGGGAGTAAACTCATTTCCCGAACGATTTTTAAAATTATTTTTTCACCACTAAAACCCATGAGACTTGTAGTTTTCAAAAATATTTTCATTTTTGATGAGACGCCGAATGAAAGCAGTTTAATCGCCGGCAACCGAAAACCCGCGATTTCCCGTAAATCCCGTATAGTCGAATGTATACAAAGAAAGTAAGCAGGGAGTAAACTCATTTCCCGAACGATTTTTAAAATTATTTTTTCACCACTAAAACCCATGAGACTTGTAGTTTTCAAAAATATTTTCATTTTTGATGAGACGCCGAATGAAAGCAGTTTAATCGCCGGCAACCGAAAACCCGCGATTTCCCGTAAATCCCGGCTCGGCCGTATAGTCGAATGTATACAAAGAAAGTAAGCAGGGAGTAAACTCATTTCCCGAACGATTTTTAAAATTATTTTTTCACCACTAAAACCCATGAGACTTGTAGTTTTCAAAAATATTTTCATTTTTGATGAGACGCCGAATGAAACCAGTTTAATCTCCGGAAACCGAAAACCCGCGATTTCCCGTAAATCCCGGCTCGGCCCGTATAGTCGAATGTATACAAAGAAAGTACGCAGGGAGTAAACTCATTTCCCGAACGATTTTTAAAATTATTTTTTCACCACTAAAACCCATGAGACTTGTAGTTTTCAAAAATATTTTCATTTTTGATGAGACGCCGAATGAAAGCAGTTTAATCGCCGGCAACCGAAAACCCGCGATTTCCCGTAAATCCCGGGCTCGGCCCGTATAGTCGAATGTATACAAAGAAAGTACCCAGGGAGTAAACTCATTTCCCGAACGATTTTTAAAATTATTTTTTCACCACTAAAACCCATGAGACTTGTAGTTTTCAAAAATATTTTCATTTTTGATGAGACGCCGAATGAAAGCAGTTTAATCGCCGGCAACCGAAAACCCGCGATTTCCCGTAAATCCCGGCTCGCCGTATAGTCGAATGTATACAAAGAAAGTAAGCCAGGGAGTAAACTCATTTCCCGAACGATTTTTAAAATTATTTTTTCACCACTAAAACCCATGAGACTTGTAGTTTTCAAAAATATTTTCATTTTTGATGAGACGCCGAATGAAAGCAGTTTAATCGCCGGCAACCGAAAACCCGCGATTTCCCGTAAATCCCGGCTCGGCCCGTATAGTCGAATGTATACAAAGAAAGTAAGCAGGGAGTAAACTCATTTCCCGAACGATTTTTAAAATTATTTTTTCACCACTAAAACCCATGAGACTTGTAGTTTTCAAAAATATTTTCATTTTTGATGAGACGCCGAATGAAAGCAGTTTAATCGCCGGCAACCGAAAACCCGCGATTTCCCGTAAATCCCGGCCGTATAGTCGAATGTATACAAAGAAAGTAAGCAGGGAGTAAACTCATTTCCCGAACGATTTTTAAAATTATTTTTTCACCACTAAAACCCATGAGACTTGTAGTTTTCAAAAATATTTTCATTTTTGATGAGACGCCGAATGAAAGCAGTTTAATCGCCGGCAACCGAAAACCCGCGATTTCCCGTAAATCCCGGCTCGGCCCGTATAGTCGAATGTATACAAAGAAAGTAAGCAGGGAGTAAACTCATTTCCCGAACGATTTTTAAAATTATTTTTTCACCACTAAAACCCATGAGACTTGTAGTTTTCAAAAATATTTTCATTTTTGATGAGACGCCGAATGAAAGCAGTTTAATCGCCGGCAACCGAAAACCCGCGATTTCCCGTAAATCCCGGCTCGGCCCGTATAGTCGAATGTATACAAAGAAAGTAAGCAGGGAGTAAACTCATTTCCCGAACGATTTTTAAAATTATTTTTTCACCACTAAAACCCATGAGACTTGTAGTTTTCAAAAATATTTTCATTTTTGATGAGACGCCGAATGAAAGCAGTTTAATCGCCGGCAACCGAAAACCCGCGATTTCCCGTAAATCCCGGCTCGGCCCGTATAGTCGAATGTATACAAAGAAAGTAAGCAGGGAGTAAACTCATTTCCCGAACGATTTTTAAAATTATTTTTTCACCACTAAAACCCATGAGACTTGTAGTTTTCAAAAATATTTTCATTTTTGATGAGACGCCGAATGAAAGCAGTTTAATCGCCGGCAACCGAAAACCCGCGATTTCCCGTAAATCCGGCTCGCCGTATAGTCGAATGTATACAAAGAAAGTAAGCAGGGAGTAAACTCATTTCCCGAACGATTTTTAAAATTATTTTTTCACCACTAAAACCCATGAGACTTGTAGTTTTCAAAAATATTTTCATTTTTGATGAGACGCCGAATGAAAGCAGTTTAATCGCCGGCAACCGAAAACCCGCGATTTCCCGTAAATCCCGGCTCGGCCCGTATAGTCGAATGTATACAAAGAAAGTAACCAGGGAGTAAACTCATTTCCCGAACGATTTTTAAAATTATTTTTTCACCACTAAAACCCATGAGACTTGTAGTTTTCAAAAATATTTTCATTTTTGATGAGACGCCGAATGAAAGCAGTTTAATCGCCGGCAACCGAAAACCCGCGATTTCCCGTAAATCCCGGGCCCGTATAGTCGAATGTATACAAAGAAAGTAAGCAGGGAGTAAACTCATTTCCCGAACGATTTTTAAAATTATTTTTTCACCACTAAAACCCATGAGACTTGTAGTTTTCAAAAATATTTTCATTTTTGATGAGACGCCGAATGAAAGCAGTTTAATCGCCGGCAACCGAAAACCCGCGATTTCCCGTAAATCCCGGTATAGTCGAATGTATACAAAGAAAGTAAGCAGGGAGTAAACTCATTTCCCGAACGATTTTTAAAATTATTTTTTCACCACTAAAACCCATGAGACTTGTAGTTTTCAAAAATATTTTCATTTTTGATGAGACGCCGAATGAAAGCAGTTTAATCGCCGGCAACCGAAAACCCGCGATTTCCCGTAAATCCCGGTATAGTCGAATGTATACAAAGAAAGTAAGCAGGGAGTAAACTCATTTCCCGAACGATTTTTAAAATTATTTTTTCACCACTAAAACCCATGAGACTTGTAGTTTTCAAAAATATTTTCATTTTTGATGAGACGCCGAATGAAAGCAGTTTAATCGCCGGCAACCGAAAACCCGCGATTTCCCGTAAATCCCGGCTCGGCCCGTATAGTCGAATGTATACAAAGAAAGTACCCAGGGAGTAAACTCATTTCCCGAACGATTTTTAAAATTATTTTTTCACCACTAAAACCCATGAGACTTGTAGTTTTCAAAAATATTTTCATTTTTGATGAGACGCCGAATGAAAGCAGTTTAATCGCCGGCAACCGAAAACCCGCGATTTCCCGTAAATCCCGGGCCCGTATAGTCGAATGTATACAAAGAAAGTAAGCAGGGAGTAAACTCATTTCCCGAACGATTTTTAAAATTATTTTTTCACCACTAAAACCCATGAGACTTGTAGTTTTTCAAAAATATTTTCATTTTTGATGAGACGCCGAATGAAAGCAGTTTAATCGCCGGCAACCGAAAACCCGCGATTTCCCGTAAATCCCGGGCCGTATAGTCGAATGTATACAAAGAAAGTAAGCAGGGAGTAAACTCATTTCCCGAACGATTTTTAAAATTATTTTTTCACCACTAAAACCCATGAGACTTGTAGTTTTCAAAAATATTTTCATTTTTGATGAGACGCCGAATGAAAGCAGTTTAATCGCCGGCAACCGAAAACCCGCGATTTCCCGTAAATCCCGGGTATAGTCGAATGTATACAAAGAAAGTAAGCAGGGAGTAAACTCATTTCCCGAACGATTTTTAAAATTATTTTTTCACCACTAAAACCCATGAGACTTGTAGTTTTCAAAAATATTTTCATTTTTGATGAGACGCCGAATGAAAGCAGTTTAATCGCCGGCAACCGAAAACCCGCGATTTCCCGTAAATCCCGGGCCGTATAGTCGAATGTATACAAAGAAAGTAAGCAGGGAGTAAACTCATTTCCCGAACGATTTTTAAAATTATTTTTTCACCACTAAAACCCATGAGACTTGTAGTTTTCAAAAATATTTTCATTTTTGATGAGACGCCGAATGAAAGCAGTTTAATCGCCGGCAACCGAAAACCCGCGATTTCCCGTAAATCCGGGCCCGTATAGTCGAATGTATACAAAGAAAGTAAGCAGGGAGTAAACTCATTTCCCGAACGATTTTTAAAATTATTTTTTCACCACTAAAACCCATGAGACTTGTAGTTTTCAAAAATATTTTCATTTTTGATGAGACGCCGAATGAAAGCAGTTTAATCGCCGGCAACCGAAAACCCGCGATTTCCCGTAAATCCGGGCCGTATAGTCGAATGTATACAAAGAAAGTAAGCAGGGAGTAAACTCATTTCCCGAACGATTTTTAAAATTATTTTTTCACCACTAAAACCCATGAGACTTGTAGTTTTCAAAAATATTTTCATTTTTGATGAGACGCCGAATGAAAGCAGTTTAATCGCCGGCAACCGAAAACCCGCGATTTCCCGTAAATCCCGGCTCGGCCCGTATAGTCGAATGTATACAAAGAAAGTAAGCAGGGAGTAAACTCATTTCCCGAACGATTTTTAAAATTATTTTTTCACCACTAAAACCCATGAGACTTGTAGTTTTCAAAAATATTTTCATTTTTGATGAGACGCCGAATGAAAGCAGTTTAATCGCCGGCAACCGAAAACCCGCGATTTCCCGTAAATCCCGGCTCGGCCCGTATAGTCGAATGTATACAAAGAAAGTACCCAGGGAGTAAACTCATTTCCCGAACGATTTTTAAAATTATTTTTTCACCACTAAAACCCATGAGACTTGTAGTTTTCAAAAATATTTTCATTTTTGATGAGACGCCGAATGAAAGCAGTTTAATCGCCGGCAACCGAAAACCCGCGATTTCCCGTAAATCCCGGCTCGGCCGTATAGTCGAATGTATACAAAGAAAGTAAGCAGGGAGTAAACTCATTTCCCGAACGATTTTTAAAATTATTTTTTCACCACTAAAACCCATGAGACTTGTAGTTTTCAAAAATATTTTCATTTTTGATGAGACGCCGAATGAAAGCAGTTTAATCGCCGGCAACCGAAAACCCGCGATTTCCCGTAAATCCGGCCGTATAGTCGAATGTATACAAAGAAAGTAAGCAGGGAGTAAACTCATTTCCCGAACGATTTTTAAAATTATTTTTTCACCACTAAAACCCATGAGACTTGTAGTTTTCAAAAATATTTTCATTTTTGATGAGACGCCGAATGAAAGCAGTTTAATCGCCGGCAACCGAAAACCCGCGATTTCCCGTAAATCCGGGCCGTATAGTCGAATGTATACAAAGAAAGTAAGCAGGGAGTAAACTCATTTCCCGAACGATTTTTAAAATTATTTTTTCACCACTAAAACCCATGAGACTTGTAGTTTTCAAAAATATTTTCATTTTTGATGAGACGCCGAATGAAAGCAGTTTAATCGCCGGCAACCGAAAACCCGCGATTTCCCGTAAATCCCGGCTCGGCCGTATAGTCGAATGTATACAAAGAAAGTAAGCAGGGAGTAAACTCATTTCCCGAACGATTTTTAAAATTATTTTTTCACCACTAAAACCCATGAGACTTGTAGTTTTCAAAAATATTTTCATTTTTGATGAGACGCCGAATGAAAGCAGTTTAATCGCCGGCAACCGAAAACCCGCGATTTCCCGTAAATCCCGGCTCGGCCGTATAGTCGAATGTATACAAAGAAAGTAAGCAGGGAGTAAACTCATTTCCCGAACGATTTTTAAAATTATTTTTTCACCACTAAAACCCATGAGACTTGTAGTTTTCAAAAATATTTTCATTTTTGATGAGACGCCGAATGAAAGCAGTTTAATCGCCGGCAACCGAAAACCCGCGATTTCCCGTAAATCCCGGTATAGTCGAATGTATACAAAGAAAGTAAGCAGGGAGTAAACTCATTTCCCGAACGATTTTTAAAATTATTTTTTCACCACTAAAACCCATGAGACTTGTAGTTTTCAAAAATATTTTCATTTTTGATGAGACGCCGAATGAAAGCAGTTTAATCGCCGGCAACCGAAAACCCGCGATTTCCCGTAAATCCGGGCCGTATAGTCGAATGTATACAAAGAAAGTAAGCAGGGAGTAAACTCATTTCCCGAACGATTTTTAAAATTATTTTTTCACCACTAAAACCCATGAGACTTGTAGTTTTCAAAAATATTTTCATTTTTGATGAGACGCCGAATGAAAGCAGTTTAATCGCCGGCAACCGAAAACCCGCGATTTCCCGTAAATCCCGGGTATAGTCGAATGTATACAAAGAAAGTAAGCAGGGAGTAAACTCATTTCCCGAACGATTTTTAAAATTATTTTTTCACCACTAAAACCCATGAGACTTGTAGTTTTCAAAAATATTTTCATTTTTGATGAGACGCCGAATGAAAGCAGTTTAATCGCCGGCAACCGAAAACCCGCGATTTCCCGTAAATCCCGGTATAGTCGAATGTATACAAAGAAAGTAAGCAGGGAGTAAACTCATTTCCCGAACGATTTTTAAAATTATTTTTTCACCACTAAAACCCATGAGACTTGTAGTTTTCAAAAATATTTTCATTTTTGATGAGACGCCGAATGAAAGCAGTTTAATCGCCGGCAACCGAAAACCCGCGATTTCCCGTAAATCCCGGTATAGTCGAATGTATACAAAGAAAGTAAGCAGGGAGTAAACTCATTTCCCGAACGATTTTTAAAATTATTTTTTCACCACTAAAACCCATGAGACTTGTAGTTTTCAAAAATATTTTCATTTTTGATGAGACGCCGAATGAAAGCAGTTTAATCGCCGGCAACCGAAAACCCGCGATTTCCCGTAAATCCCGGCGTATAGTCGAATGTATACAAAGAAAGTAAGCAGGGAGTAAACTCATTTCCCGAACGATTTTTAAAATTATTTTTTCACCACTAAAACCCATGAGACTTGTAGTTTTCAAAAATATTTTCATTTTTGATGAGACGCCGAATGAAAGCAGTTTAATCGCCGGCAACCGAAAACCCGCGATTTCCCGTAAATCCCGGTATAGTCGAATGTATACAAAGAAAGTAAGCAGGGAGTAAACTCATTTCCCGAACGATTTTTAAAATTATTTTTTCACCACTAAAACCCATGAGACTTGTAGTTTTCAAAAATATTTTCATTTTTGATGAGACGCCGAATGAAAGCAGTTTAATCGCCGGCAACCGAAAACCCGCGATTTCCCGTAAATCCGGTCGGCCGTATAGTCGAATGTATACAAAGAAAGTAAGCAGGGAGTAAACTCATTTCCCGAACGATTTTTAAAATTATTTTTTCACCACTAAAACCCATGAGACTTGTAGTTTTCAAAAATATTTTCATTTTTGATGAGACGCCGAATGAAAGCAGTTTAATCGCCGGCAACCGAAAACCCGCGATTTCCCGTAAATCCGGGCCGTATAGTCGAATGTATACAAAGAAAGTAAGCAGGGAGTAAACTCATTTCCCGAACGATTTTTAAAATTATTTTTTCACCACTAAAACCCATGAGACTTGTAGTTTTCAAAAATATTTTCATTTTTGATGAGACGCCGAATGAAAGCAGTTTAATCGCCGGCAACCGAAAACCCGCGATTTCCCGTAAATCCCGGCTCGGCCGTATAGTCGAATGTATACAAAGAAAGTAAGCAGGGAGTAAACTCATTTCCCGAACGATTTTTAAAATTATTTTTTCACCACTAAAACCCATGAGACTTGTAGTTTTCAAAAATATTTTCATTTTTGATGAGACGCCGAATGAAAGCAGTTTAATCGCCGGCAACCGAAAACCCGCGATTTCCCGTAAATCCCGGTATAGTCGAATGTATACAAAGAAAGTAAGCAGGGAGTAAACTCATTTCCCGAACGATTTTTAAAATTATTTTTTCACCACTAAAACCCATGAGACTTGTAGTTTTCAAAAATATTTTCATTTTTGATGAGACGCCGAATGAAAGCAGTTTAATCGCCGGCAACCGAAAACCCGCGATTTCCCGTAAATCCCGGGTATAGTCGAATGTATACAAAGAAAGTAAGCAGGGAGTAAACTCATTTCCCGAACGATTTTTAAAATTATTTTTTCACCACTAAAACCCATGAGACTTGTAGTTTTCAAAAATATTTTCATTTTTGATGAGACGCCGAATGAAAGCAGTTTAATCGCCGGCAACCGAAAACCCGCGATTTCCCGTAAATCCCGGTCGGCCGTATAGTCGAATGTATACAAAGAAAGTAAGCAGGGAGTAAACTCATTTCCCGAACGATTTTTAAAATTATTTTTTCACCACTAAAACCCATGAGACTTGTAGTTTTCAAAAATATTTTCATTTTTGATGAGACGCCGAATGAAAGCAGTTTAATCGCCGGCAACCGAAAACCCGCGATTTCCCGTAAATCCCGGCTCGGCCCGTATAGTCGAATGTATACAAAGAAAGTAACCAGGGAGTAAACTCATTTCCCGAACGATTTTTAAAATTATTTTTTCACCACTAAAACCCATGAGACTTGTAGTTTTCAAAAATATTTTCATTTTTGATGAGACGCCGAATGAAAGCAGTTTAATCGCCGGCAACCGAAAACCCGCGATTTCCCGTAAATCCCGGTATAGTCGAATGTATACAAAGAAAGTAAGCAGGGAGTAAACTCATTTCCCGAACGATTTTTAAAATTATTTTTTCACCACTAAAACCCATGAGACTTGTAGTTTTCAAAAATATTTTCATTTTTGATGAGACGCCGAATGAAAGCAGTTTAATCGCCGGCAACCGAAAACCCGCGATTTCCCGTAAATCCCGGCTCGGCCGTATAGTCGAATGTATACAAAGAAAGTAAGCAGGGAGTAAACTCATTTCCCGAACGATTTTTAAAATTATTTTTTCACCACTAAAACCCATGAGACTTGTAGTTTTCAAAAATATTTTCATTTTTGATGAGACGCCGAATGAAAGCAGTTTAATCGCCGGCAACCGAAAACCCGCGATTTCCCGTAAATCCCGGTATAGTCGAATGTATACAAAGAAAGTAAGCAGGGAGTAAACTCATTTCCCGAACGATTTTTAAAATTATTTTTTCACCACTAAAACCCATGAGACTTGTAGTTTTCAAAAATATTTTCATTTTTGATGAGACGCCGAATGAAAGCAGTTTAATCGCCGGCAACCGAAAACCCGCGATTTCCCGTAAATCCCGGTCGCCGTATAGTCGAATGTATACAAAGAAAGTAAGCAGGGAGTAAACTCATTTCCCGAACGATTTTTAAAATTATTTTTTCACCACTAAAACCCATGAGACTTGTAGTTTTCAAAAATATTTTCATTTTTGATGAGACGCCGAATGAAAGCAGTTTAATCGCCGGCAACCGAAAACCCGCGATTTCCCGTAAATCCCGGCTCGGCCCGTATAGTCGAATGTATACAAAGAAAGTAAGCCAGGGAGTAAACTCATTTCCCGAACGATTTTTAAAATTATTTTTTCACCACTAAAACCCATGAGACTTGTAGTTTTCAAAAATATTTTCATTTTTGATGAGACGCCGAATGAAAGCAGTTTAATCGCCGGCAACCGAAAACCCGCGATTTCCCGTAAATCCGGCTCGGCCGTATAGTCGAATGTATACAAAGAAAGTAAGCAGGGAGTAAACTCATTTCCCGAACGATTTTTAAAATTATTTTTTCACCACTAAAACCCATGAGACTTGTAGTTTTCAAAAATATTTTCATTTTTGATGAGACGCCGAATGAAAGCAGTTTAATCGCCGGCAACCGAAAACCCGCGATTTCCCGTAAATCCCGGTATAGTCGAATGTATACAAAGAAAGTAAGCAGGGAGTAAACTCATTTCCCGAACGATTTTTAAAATTATTTTTTCACCACTAAAACCCATGAGACTTGTAGTTTTCAAAAATATTTTCATTTTTGATGAGACGCCGAATGAAAGCAGTTTAATCGCCGGCAACCGAAAACCCGCGATTTCCCGTAAATCCCGGTATAGTCGAATGTATACAAAGAAAGTAAGCAGGGAGTAAACTCATTTCCCGAACGATTTTTAAAATTATTTTTTCACCACTAAAACCCATGAGACTTGTAGTTTTCAAAAATATTTTCATTTTTGATGAGACGCCGAATGAAAGCAGTTTAATCGCCGGCAACCGAAAACCCGCGATTTCCCGTAAATCCGGCTCGGCCCGTATAGTCGAATGTATACAAAGAAAGTAAGCAGGGAGTAAACTCATTTCCCGAACGATTTTTAAAATTATTTTTTCACCACTAAAACCCATGAGACTTGTAGTTTTCAAAAATATTTTCATTTTTGATGAGACGCCGAATGAAAGCAGTTTAATCGCCGGCAACCGAAAACCCGCGATTTCCCGTAAATCCCGGCTCGGCCCGTATAGTCGAATGTATACAAAGAAAGTACCCAGGGAGTAAACTCATTTCCCGAACGATTTTTAAAATTATTTTTTCACCACTAAAACCCATGAGACTTGTAGTTTTCAAAAATATTTTCATTTTTGATGAGACGCCGAATGAAAGCAGTTTAATCGCCGGCAACCGAAAACCCGCGATTTCCCGTAAATCCGGGCCGTATAGTCGAATGTATACAAAGAAAGTAAGCAGGGAGTAAACTCATTTCCCGAACGATTTTTAAAATTATTTTTTCACCACTAAAACCCATGAGACTTGTAGTTTTCAAAAATATTTTCATTTTTGATGAGACGCCGAATGAAAGCAGTTTAATCGCCGGCAACCGAAAACCCGCGATTTCCCGTAAATCCCGGTATAGTCGAATGTATACAAAGAAAGTAAGCAGGGAGTAAACTCATTTCCCGAACGATTTTTAAAATTATTTTTTCACCACTAAAACCCATGAGACTTGTAGTTTTCAAAAATATTTTCATTTTTGATGAGACGCCGAATGAAAGCAGTTTAATCGCCGGCAACCGAAAACCCGCGATTTCCCGTAAATCCCGGCTCGGCCCGTATAGTCGAATGTATACAAAGAAAGTACCCAGGGAGTAAACTCATTTCCCGAACGATTTTTAAAATTATTTTTTCACCACTAAAACCCATGAGACTTGTAGTTTTCAAAAATATTTTCATTTTTGATGAGACGCCGAATGAAAGCAGTTTAATCGCCGGCAACCGAAAACCCGCGATTTCCCGTAAATCCGGCTCGGCCGTATAGTCGAATGTATACAAAGAAAGTAAGCAGGGAGTAAACTCATTTCCCGAACGATTTTTAAAATTATTTTTTCACCACTAAAACCCATGAGACTTGTAGTTTTCAAAAATATTTTCATTTTTGATGAGACGCCGAATGAAAGCAGTTTAATCGCCGGCAACCGAAAACCCGCGATTTCCCGTAAATCCCGGCTCGGCCGTATAGTCGAATGTATACAAAGAAAGTAAGCAGGGAGTAAACTCATTTCCCGAACGATTTTTAAAATTATTTTTTCACCACTAAAACCCATGAGACTTGTAGTTTTCAAAAATATTTTCATTTTTGATGAGACGCCGAATGAAAGCAGTTTAATCGCCGGCAACCGAAAACCCGCGATTTCCCGTAAATCCCGGTATAGTCGAATGTATACAAAGAAAGTAAGCAGGGAGTAAACTCATTTCCCGAACGATTTTTAAAATTATTTTTTCACCACTAAAACCCATGAGACTTGTAGTTTTCAAAAATATTTTCATTTTTGATGAGACGCCGAATGAAAGCAGTTTAATCGCCGGCAACCGAAAACCCGCGATTTCCCGTAAATCCCGGCTCGGCCCGTATAGTGGAATGTATACAAAGAAAGTACCCAGGGAGTAAACTCATTTCCCGAACGATTTTTAAAATTATTTTTTCACCACTAAAACCCATGAGACTTGTAGTTTTCAAAAATATTTTCATTTTTGATGAGACGCCGAATGAAAGCAGTTTAATCGCCGGCAACCGAAAACCCGCGATTTCCCGTAAATCCCGGTATAGTCGAATGTATACAAAGAAAGTAAGCAGGGAGTAAACTCATTTCCCGAACGATTTTTAAAATTATTTTTTCACCACTAAAACCCATGAGACTTGTAGTTTTCAAAAATATTTTCATTTTTGATGAGACGCCGAATGAAAGCAGTTTAATCGCCGGCAACCGAAAACCCGCGATTTCCCGTAAATCCCGGCTCGGCCCGTATAGTGGAATGTATACAAAGAAAGTACCCAGGGAGTAAACTCATTTCCCGAACGATTTTTAAAATTATTTTTTCACCACTAAAACCCATGAGACTTGTAGTTTTCAAAAATATTTTCATTTTTGATGAGACGCCGAATGAAAGCAGTTTAATCGCCGGCAACCGAAAACCCGCGATTTCCCGTAAATCCGGCTCGGCCGTATAGTCGAATGTATACAAAGAAAGTAAGCAGGGAGTAAACTCATTTCCCGAACGATTTTTAAAATTATTTTTTCACCACTAAAACCCATGAGACTTGTAGTTTTCAAAAATATTTTCATTTTTGATGAGACGCCGAATGAAAGCAGTTTAATCGCCGGCAACCGAAAACCCGCGATTTCCCGTAAATCCCGGTATAGTCGAATGTATACAAAGAAAGTAAGCAGGGAGTAAACTCATTTCCCGAACGATTTTTAAAATTATTTTTTCACCACTAAAACCCATGAGACTTGTAGTTTTCAAAAATATTTTCATTTTTGATGAGACGCCGAATGAAAGCAGTTTAATCGCCGGCAACCGAAAACCCGCGATTTCCCGTAAATCCCGGCTCGGCCGTATAGTCGAATGTATACAAAGAAAGTAAGCAGGGAGTAAACTCATTTCCCGAACGATTTTTAAAATTATTTTTTCACCACTAAAACCCATGAGACTTGTAGTTTTCAAAAATATTTTCATTTTTGATGAGACGCCGAATGAAAGCAGTTTAATCGCCGGCAACCGAAAACCCGCGATTTCCCGTAAATCCCGGCTCGGCCCGTATAGTGGAATGTATACAAAGAAAGTACCCAGGGAGTAAACTCATTTCCCGAACGATTTTTAAAATTATTTTTTCACCACTAAAACCCATGAGACTTGTAGTTTTCAAAAATATTTTCATTTTTGATGAGACGCCGAATGAAAGCAGTTTAATCTCCGGCAACCGAAAACCCGCGATTTCCCGTAAATCCCGGCTCGGCCCGTATAGTCGAATGTATACAAAGAAAGTACCCAGGGAGTAAACTCATTTCCCGAACGATTTTTAAAATTATTTTTTCACCACTAAAACCCATGAGACTTGTAGTTTTCAAAAATATTTTCATTTTTGATGAGACGCCGAATGAAAGCAGTTTAATCGCCGGCAACCGAAAACCCGCGATTTCCCGTAAATCCCGGCTCGGCCCGTATAGTCGAATGTATACAAAGAAAGTAACCAGGGAGTAAACTCATTTCCCGAACGATTTTTAAAATTATTTTTTCACCACTAAAACCCATGAGACTTGTAGTTTTCAAAAATATTTTCATTTTTGATGAGACGCCGAATGAAAGCAGTTTAATCGCCGGCAACCGAAAACCCGCGATTTCCCGTAAATCCCGTATAGTCGAATGTATACAAAGAAAGTAAGCAGGGAGTAAACTCATTTCCCGAACGATTTTTAAAATTATTTTTTCACCACTAAAACCCATGAGACTTGTAGTTTTCAAAAATATTTTCATTTTTGATGAGACGCCGAATGAAAGCAGTTTAATCTCCGGCAACCGAAAACCCGCGATTTCCCGTAAATCCCGGCTCGGCCCGTATAGTCGAATGTATACAAAGAAAGTAACCAGGGAGTAAACTCATTTCCCGAACGATTTTTAAAATTATTTTTTCACCACTAAAACCCATGAGACTTGTAGTTTTCAAAAATATTTTCATTTTTGATGAGACGCCGAATGAAAGCAGTTTAATCGCCGGCAACCGAAAACCCGCGATTTCCCGTAAATCCCGGTATAGTCGAATGTATACAAAGAAAGTAAGCAGGGAGTAAACTCATTTCCCGAACGATTTTTAAAATTATTTTTTCACCACTAAAACCCATGAGACTTGTAGTTTTCAAAAATATTTTCATTTTTGATGAGACGCCGAATGAAAGCAGTTTAATCGCCGGCAACCGAAAACCCGCGATTTCCCGTAAATCCCGTATAGTCGAATGTATACAAAGAAAGTAAGCAGGGAGTAAACTCATTTCCCGAACGATTTTTAAAATTATTTTTTCACCACTAAAACCCATGAGACTTGTAGTTTTCAAAAATATTTTCATTTTTGATGAGACGCCGAATGAAACCAGTTTAATCTCCGGCAACCGAAAACCCGCGATTTCCCGTAAATCCCGGCTCGGCCCGTATAGTCGAATGTATACAAAGAAAGTACCCAGGGAGTAAACTCATTTCCCGAACGATTTTTAAAATTATTTTTTCACCACTAAAACCCATGAGACTTGTAGTTTTCAAAAATATTTTCATTTTTGATGAGACGCCGAATGAAAGCAGTTTAATCGCCGGCAACCGAAAACCCGCGATTTCCCGTAAATCCGGCCGTATAGTCGAATGTATACAAAGAAAGTAAGCAGGGAGTAAACTCATTTCCCGAACGATTTTTAAAATTATTTTTTCACCACTAAAACCCATGAGACTTGTAGTTTTCAAAAATATTTTCATTTTTGATGAGACGCCGAATGAAAGCAGTTTAATCGCCGGCAACCGAAAACCCGCGATTTCCCGTAAATCCCGGCTCGGCCCGTATAGTCGAATGTATACAAAGAAAGTAACCAGGGAGTAAACTCATTTCCCGAACGATTTTTAAAATTATTTTTTCACCACTAAAACCCATGAGACTTGTAGTTTTCAAAAATATTTTCATTTTTGATGAGACGCCGAATGAAAGCAGTTTAATCGCCGGCAACCGAAAACCCGCGATTTCCCGTAAATCCCGGCTCGGCCCGTATAGTCGAATGTATACAAAGAAAGTACCCAGGGAGTAAACTCATTTCCCGAACGATTTTTAAAATTATTTTTTCACCACTAAAACCCATGAGACTTGTAGTTTTCAAAAATATTTTCATTTTTGATGAGACGCCGAATGAAAGCAGTTTAATCGCCGGCAACCGAAAACCCGCGATTTCCCGTAAATCCCGGCCGTATAGTCGAATGTATACAAAGAAAGTAAGCAGGGAGTAAACTCATTTCCCGAACGATTTTTAAAATTATTTTTTCACCACTAAAACCCATGAGACTTGTAGTTTTCAAAAATATTTTCATTTTTGATGAGACGCCGAATGAAAGCAGTTTAATCGCCGGCAACCGAAAACCCGCGATTTCCCGTAAATCCCGTATAGTCGAATGTATACAAAGAAAGTAAGCAGGGAGTAAACTCATTTCCCGAACGATTTTTAAAATTATTTTTTCACCACTAAAACCCATGAGACTTGTAGTTTTCAAAAATATTTTCATTTTTGATGAGACGCCGAATGAAAGCAGTTTAATCGCCGGCAACCGAAAACCCGCGATTTCCCGTAAATCCCGGCTCGGCCGTATAGTGGAATGTATACAAAGAAAGTACCCAGGGAGTAAACTCATTTCCCGAACGATTTTTAAAATTATTTTTTCACCACTAAAACCCATGAGACTTGTAGTTTTCAAAAATATTTTCATTTTTGATGAGACGCCGAATGAAAGCAGTTTAATCGCCGGCAACCGAAAACCCGCGATTTCCCGTAAATCCCGTATAGTCGAATGTATACAAAGAAAGTAAGCAGGGAGTAAACTCATTTCCCGAACGATTTTTAAAATTATTTTTTCACCACTAAAACCCATGAGACTTGTAGTTTTCAAAAATATTTTCATTTTTGATGAGACGCCGAATGAAAGCAGTTTAATCGCCGGCAACCGAAAACCCGCGATTTCCCGTAAATCCCGGCTCGGCCCGTATAGTCGAATGTATACAAAGAAAGTAAGCAGGGAGTAAACTCATTTCCCGAACGATTTTTAAAATTATTTTTTCACCACTAAAACCCATGAGACTTGTAGTTTTCAAAAATATTTTCATTTTTGATGAGACGCCGAATGAAAGCAGTTTAATCGCCGGCAACCGAAAACCCGCGATTTCCCGTAAATCCCGGTATAGTCGAATGTATACAAAGAAAGTAAGCAGGGAGTAAACTCATTTCCCGAACGATTTTTAAAATTATTTTTTCACCACTAAAACCCATGAGACTTGTAGTTTTCAAAAATATTTTCATTTTTGATGAGACGCCGAATGAAAGCAGTTTAATCGCCGGCAACCGAAAACCCGCGATTTCCCGTAAATCCCGCCGTATAGTCGAATGTATACAAAGAAAGTAAGCCAGGGAGTAAACTCATTTCCCGAACGATTTTTAAAATTATTTTTTCACCACTAAAACCCATGAGACTTGTAGTTTTCAAAAATATTTTCATTTTTGATGAGACGCCGAATGAAAGCAGTTTAATCGCCGGCAACCGAAAACCCGCGATTTCCCGTAAATCCCGGGTATAGTCGAATGTATACAAAGAAAGTAAGCAGGGAGTAAACTCATTTCCCGAACGATTTTTAAAATTATTTTTTCACCACTAAAACCCATGAGACTTGTAGTTTTCAAAAATATTTTCATTTTTGATGAGACGCCGAATGAAAGCAGTTTAATCGCCGGCAACCGAAAACCCGCGATTTCCCGTAAATCCCGTATAGTCGAATGTATACAAAGAAAGTAAGCAGGGAGTAAACTCATTTCCCGAACGATTTTTAAAATTATTTTTTCACCACTAAAACCCATGAGACTTGTAGTTTTCAAAAATATTTTCATTTTTGATGAGACGCCGAATGAAAGCAGTTTAATCTCCGGCAACCGAAAACCCGCGATTTCCCGTAAATCCCGGCTCGGCCCGTATAGTCGAATGTATACAAAGAAAGTAACCAGGGAGTAAACTCATTTCCCGAACGATTTTTTAAAATTATTTTTTCACCACTAAAACCCATGAGACTTGTAGTTTTCAAAAATATTTTCATTTTTGATGAGACGCCGAATGAAAGCAGTTTAATCGCCGGCAACCGAAAACCCGCGATTTCCCGTAAATCCCGGCTCGCCCGTATAGTCGAATGTATACAAAGAAAGTACCCAGGGAGTAAACTCATTTCCCGAACGATTTTTTAAAATTATTTTTTCACCACTAAAACCCATGAGACTTGTAGTTTTCAAAAATATTTTCATTTTTGATGAGACGCCGAATGAAAGCAGTTTAATCGCCGGCAACCGAAAACCCGCGATTTCCCGTAAATCCCGTATAGTCGAATGTATACAAAGAAAGTAAGCAGGGAGTAAACTCATTTCCCGAACGATTTTTAAAATTATTTTTTCACCACTAAAACCCATGAGACTTGTAGTTTTCAAAAATATTTTCATTTTTGATGAGACGCCGAATGAAAGCAGTTTAATCGCCGGCAACCGAAAACCCGCGATTTCCCGTAAATCCCGGTATAGTCGAATGTATACAAAGAAAGTAAGCAGGGAGTAAACTCATTTCCCGAACGATTTTTAAAATTATTTTTTCACCACTAAAACCCATGAGACTTGTAGTTTTCAAAAATATTTTCATTTTTGATGAGACGCCGAATGAAAGCAGTTTAATCGCCGGCAACCGAAAACCCGCGATTTCCCGTAAATCCCGGCTCGGCCCGTATAGTGGAATGTATACAAAGAAAGTACCCAGGGAGTAAACTCATTTCCCGAACGATTTTTAAAATTATTTTTTCACCACTAAAACCCATGAGACTTGTAGTTTTCAAAAATATTTTCATTTTTGATGAGACGCCGAATGAAAACAGTTTAATCGCCGGCAACCGAAAACCCGCGATTTCCCGTAAATTCCCGTATAGTCGAATGTATACAAAGAAAGTAAGCAGGGAGTAAACTCATTTCCCGAACGATTTTTAAAATTATTTTTTCACCACTAAAACCCATGAGACTTGTAGTTTTCAAAAATATTTTCATTTTTGATGAGACGCCGAATGAAAGCAGTTTAATCTCCGGCAACCAAAACCCGCGATTTCCCGTAAATCCCGGGCTCGGCCCGTATAGTCGAATGTATACAAAGAAAGTACCCAGGGAGTAAACTCATTTCCCGAACGATTTTTAAAATTATTTTTTCACCACTAAAACCCATGAGACTTGTAGTTTTCAAAAATATTTTCATTTTTGATGAGACGCCGAATGAAAGCAGTTTAATCGCCGGCAACCGAAAACCCGCGATTTCCCGTAAATCCCGTATAGTCGAATGTATACAAAGAAAGTAAGCAGGGAGTAAACTCATTTCCCGAACGATTTTTAAAATTATTTTTTCACCACTAAAACCCATGAGACTTGTAGTTTTCAAAAATATTTTCATTTTTGATGAGACGCCGAATGAAAGCAGTTTAATCGCCGGCAACCGAAAACCCGCGATTTCCCGTAAATCCCGTATAGTCGAATGTATACAAAGAAAGTAAGCAGGGAGTAAACTCATTTCCCGAACGATTTTTAAAATTATTTTTTCACCACTAAAACCCATGAGACTTGTAGTTTTCAAAAATATTTTCATTTTTGATGAGACGCCGAATGAAACCAGTTTAATCTCCGGAAACCGAAAACCCGCGATTTCCCGTAAATCCCGGCTCGGCCCGTATAGTGGAATGTATACAAAGAAAGTACCCAGGGAGTAAACTCATTTCCCGAACGATTTTTAAAATTATTTTTTCACCACTAAAACCCATGAGACTTGTAGTTTTCAAAAATATTTTCATTTTTGATGAGACGCCGAATGAAAGCAGTTTAATCGCCGGCAACCGAAAACCCGCGATTTCCCGTAAATCCCGTATAGTCGAATGTATACAAAGAAAGTAAGCAGGGAGTAAACTCATTTCCCGAACGATTTTTAAAATTATTTTTTCACCACTAAAACCCATGAGACTTGTAGTTTTCAAAAATATTTTCATTTTTGATGAGACGCCGAATGAAAGCAGTTTAATCTCCGGAAACCGAAAACCCGCGATTTCCCGTAAATCCCGGACTCGGCCCGTATAGTCGAATGTATACAAAGAAAGTACCCAGGGAGTAAACTCATTTCCCGAACGATTTTTAAAATTATTTTTTCACCACTAAAACCCATGAGACTTGTAGTTTTCAAAAATATTTTCATTTTTGATGAGACGCCGAATGAAAGCAGTTTAATCTCCGGCAACCGAAAACCCGCGATTTCCCGTAAATCCCGAGCTCGGCCCGTATAGTGGAATGTATACAAAGAAAGTACCCAGGGAGTAAACTCATTTCCCGAACGATTTTTAAAATTATTTTTTCACCACTAAAACCCATGAGACTTGTAGTTTTCAAAAATATTTTCATTTTTGATGAGACGCCGAATGAAAGCAGTTTAATCGCCGGCAACCGAAAACCCGCGATTTCCCGTAAATCCCGTATAGTCGAATGTATACAAAGAAAGTAAGCAGGGAGTAAACTCATTTCCCGAACGATTTTTAAAATTATTTTTTCACCACTAAAACCCATGAGACTTGTAGTTTTCAAAAATATTTTCATTTTTGATGAGACGCCGAATGAAAGCAGTTTAATCTCCGGAAACCGAAAACCCGCGATTTCCCGTAAATCCCGGCTCGGCCCGTATAGTCGAATGTATACAAAGAAAGTACCCAGGGAGTAAACTCATTTCCCGAACGATTTTTAAAATTATTTTTTCACCACTAAAACCCATGAGACTTGTAGTTTTCAAAAATATTTTCATTTTTGATGAGACGCCGAATGAAAGCAGTTTAATCTCCGGAAACCGAAAACCCGCGATTTCCCGTAAATCCCGGCTCGGCCCGTATAGTCGAATGTATACAAAGAAAGTACCCAGGGAGTAAACTCATTTCCCGAACGATTTTTAAAATTATTTTTTCACCACTAAAACCCATGAGACTTGTAGTTTTCAAAAATATTTTCATTTTTGATGAGACGCCGAATGAAACCAGTTTAATCTCCGGAAACCGAAAACCCGCGATTTCCCGTAAATCCCGGACTCGGCCCGTATAGTCGAATGTATACAAAGAAAGTACCCAGGGAGTAAACTCATTTCCCGAACGATTTTTAAAATTATTTTTTCACCACTAAAACCCATGAGACTTGTAGTTTTCAAAAATATTTTCATTTTTGATGAGACGCCGAATGAAACCAGTTTAATCTCCGGAAACCGAAAACCCGCGATTTCCCGTAAATCCCGGCTCGGCCGTATAGTCGAATGTATACAAAGAAAGTAAGCAGGGAGTAAACTCATTTCCCGAACGATTTTTAAAATTATTTTTTCACCACTAAAACCCATGAGACTTGTAGTTTTCAAAAATATTTTCATTTTTGATGAGACGCCGAATGAAAGCAGTTTAATCGCCGGCAACCGAAAACCCGCGATTTCCCGTAAATCCCGTATAGTCGAATGTATACAAAGAAAGTAAGCAGGGAGTAAACTCATTTCCCGAACGATTTTTAAAATTATTTTTTCACCACTAAAACCCATGAGACTTGTAGTTTTCAAAAATATTTTCATTTTTGATGAGACGCCGAATGAAAGCAGTTTAATCGCCGGCAACCGAAAACCCGCGATTTCCCGTAAATCCCGTATAGTCGAATGTATACAAAGAAAGTAAGCAGGGAGTAAACTCATTTCCCGAACGATTTTTAAAATTATTTTTTCACCACTAAAACCCATGAGACCAACCTCGATCCCAGGGCCTGTAGCGTTTTTTGATATGAGGATGAAACGCGTACGAGGCCCTGGTACAACAGACTGAAATTCGCCCAAAATTAAGCATGCAGAGAAAAGTAATGTATGCGTGACGTTTTCGATTAAAGATGGAGTTTTAGTGGCAGGAGTTTGTAAAATTGTAAAAGTCTTTTACTGCATTTTTTATAGCTAGATAGCTACCTATAGCTACACCGTAAAATTCCAGAATAAATACAACCCTTGGTAGCTTTCTAGTCATCTTGTGGTGTATGATACATATAGTAAAAACTGCAGCACTTGTAAATATTAAAGAATAATTTACACCAGCTGCAAAAATAACAATAAAAGGATGGACCACTTGTGGCAATGTTGGGAGAAAATTCCGACATTTTAGAGAGCCGAAATTTTCCTGACCTTAACACGTCAAATGCTTAGAGTCATTAGTACGAGGACAGGATGTCATTGGAGTGTTATCAAAAGGATATGGAAAAAACTTTAATTTTTCAACTGTTAGCTAGCTAGCTACCAGATGTCATCAGAAAAAAAGATGAAAAATTTTCAATACACAACTTCACAGTTTCAGTTAGCTAACTATTGTTTAAATAAATCTCTCTTTTGTTACAACTCTCTTATTGAGAATTAAAAAAAGGAAGTAAACCGTTATAAATTAAGAAGACCATGAAGAAAAGTGAAATAATTTTTTGGTGAAATATTTTGAAAAGAAAAGTTACAATTCCTTTACATATATATATGTTTTAAGTATAGGGTTACTGGCAATAACATACTAAATTTCCATACCGTGAGACTAATTATTTCTCGAAGAAGTAGAAATTACTTGCTACATTTTAATGATTTAAATTTTGAGGAGAATGCTGCACAGATGTTGTTTGAGATTTCTGTCTTAACGATAAAATATATAGAAGATGTTTTGCCATCATTTGTATTGGATGAACATTGTGACTTCATATTTTGCCTTCCAAAGGCAATTTTGATCAAAAGAGAAAGAAATTTAATGAAAATAGAAATTTATCAGAAAATGTCAAAGCTTGTGTTATTGATGAAGCTTACTGCGTTGACACCGGTTTTGTACTTTATATATATATAGCTATATGACCAATACTTATACTTAAGAATCTCTGTGTATAACAACTGGATAACAAAAAATATAATATATAAAATAGATATAGCTAGCTAGCTCAAAGCTACACACTTGTCACACAGCTACTACCGGAACAGGAAAAACAGTGACTAGAATGAAACATAACCCGGATTAAGAACCTTAACAATAATATCTGTCGATCCAAATAAAAAAAATGTATATATACCTCTGCAGAAAAAAGAGAAAAGTTGGCAAGGAAGGAATATTGCGGATTGGGGTTTTGTGGATATATTTACAACTTGTAATAAATGTTTTAAACAAACAAGTACAGCAATTGTGTAATTGTGCAATTTCATCCACCTCAAACAAAGATCATGTAAAACCAAATTCTTCCTGAAGTTGCAAAAAAAGATCTGAACGTTTACGTTATTATAGCAACCTCTGCTTTTGGTATGGGAGTTTATGCACCATATATCAAACAAATCTACCATATAAGTCCAACAAGTACCATTGAAGACTATATATATACATATGCAACAAATTTGGACGGGCTGGTCGATGAGGGCAAGAAGAATTGGCAAGATTATATTATACTGGACATAATATCAGCACTAGGTGTTTGAAACAAAATAACATTAATGAGCTTTAGATGATGATATAACGCTCTTCACACTGCAATTTTTCTAAAAGCTTTTTGTGCAATCTGGCAGAAAATCTTGAATGTCTTTCACATTTACGACAGTATTAGTTTGCATAATTACGATACCCACAATATCTTTTATTTTTTCTTAAAGTTGTTTCAAAGTCCAATACTTCCGAAAATTTGACTAAACCGTTTTAAGTTTGTTTCAGCACACAGCCTGCATACTTCAGCACACCCACCATAAACTTTGTGTTGTGATATTTTCTTTCTTATTGCCTAAAAACAATAATATATTAGTTGTGACGTTTTGTATATATATATTTCTTTTTATTTATAGCTAGCTATACTTTATTTCCTAAATTATTTTCATTTATTTTTCAATACTTTAGCTAGTATATTTGTCCCCAAAGTTTCTTAAAAGATATCTCTTGACATGTGCGGCTTTTTAAGAAAAAAGTTGTCATTGTTGTAATTGTTTGTGCATCTTCAAGCCAACAGCATCTATAGCCAGTTACTCAGCATCCATACTACAGTTGCATCTGTATGAAGTTTTTATTTACTAAAATTATAAAAATATAAGTATTGTGTCTCAACAAAAGGTGAGAGTACCTGTTACTTTCGTTCGCAGGACAGGATGTTCATCACACCATTCCATTTGAGTTGTCCGCTGCCTTTTTCACCATCAGTGCGAAAACAAAAGTAATGTTTTTGATTTTAATTTGTTATTTAATTTAATTTTGATTTGTTTCAAAATTTAAACGATGCAAGGAAAGTCAAAAATAACGTGAATATAAATATTTTCTTCATAAACAAGTAACCATAATAATCTTCATAATGCTCATCGCTCGCCATATTTGTTGTTAATAAAAAAAATGCAGTGCTTGCAAAAAAAACTTTTGAATTAATTATCTTTTTAACATAATTTAAAAAAGCCGTACACGCAATCTCATTGGTTGAGTAAGTCTGTTGTACCAGGGCCTCGTACGCGTTTCATCCTCATATCAAAAAACGCTACAGGCCCTGGGATCGAGGTTGCCATGAGACTTGTAGTTTTCAAAAATATGTTCATTTTTGATGAGACGCCGAATGAAAGCAGTTTAATCGCCGGCAACTGAAAACCCGCGATTTCCCGTAAATCCCGGACTCGGCCGGTATAGTCAAATGTATACAAAGAAAATAAGCAGGGAGAAAACTCATTTCCCGAACGATTTTTAAAATTATTTTTTCACCACTAAAACCCATGAGACTTGTAGTTTTCAAAAATATTTTCATTTTTGATGAGACGCCGAATGAAAACAGTTTAATCTCCGGCAACCAAAAACCCGCGATTTCCCGTAAATCCCGGGCTCGGCCCGTATAGTCGAATGTATACAAAGAAAGTACCCAGGGGGTAAACTCATTTCCCGAACGATTTTTAAAATTATTTTTTCACCACTAAAACCCATGAGACTTGTAGTTTTCAAAAATATTTTCATTTTTGATGAGACGCCGAATGAAAGCAGTTTACTCGCCGGCAACCGAAAACCCGTGATTTCCCGTAAATCCCGGCTCGGCCCGTATAGTCGAATGTATACAAAGAAAGTCCCCAGGGAGTAAACTCATTTCCCGAACGATTTTTAAAATTATTTTTTCACCACTAAAACCCATGAGACTTGTAGTTTTCAAAAATATTTTCATTTTTGATGAGACGCCGAATGAAACCAGTTTAATCTCCGGAACCGAAAACCCGGGATTTCCCGTAAATCCCGGACTCGGCCCGTATAGTCGAATGTAGACAAAGAAAGTAACCCAGGGAGTAAACTCATTTCCCGAACGATTTTTGAAATTATTTTTTCACCACTAAAACCCATAAGACTTGTAGTTTTCAAAATATTTTCATTTTTGATGAGACGCCGAATGAAACCAGTTTAATCTCCGGAAACCGAAAAACAGCGATTTCCCGTAAATCCCGGACTCGGTCCGTATAGTCGAATGTATTCAAAGAAAGTAAGCAGGGAGTAAACTCATTTCCCGAACGATTTTTAAAATTATTTTTTCACCACTAAAACCCATGAGACTTGTAGTTTTCAAAAATATTTTCATTTTTGATGAGACGCCGAATGAAAGCAGTTTAATCGCCGGCAACCGAAAACCCGCGATTTCCCGTAAATCCCGTATAGTCGAATATATACAAAGAAAGTAAGCAGGCAGTAAACTCATTTCCCGAACAATTTTTAAAATTATTTTTCACCACTAAAACCCATGAGACTTGTAGTTTTAAAAAATATTTTCATTTTGATGAGACACCGAAAGAAAGCAGTTTAATCGCCGGCAACCGAAAACCCGCGATTTCCCGTAAATCCCGTATAGTCGAATGTATACAAAGAAAGTAAGCAGGGAGTAAACTCATTTCCCGAACGATTTTTAAAATTATTTTTTCACCACTAAAACCCATGAGACCAACCTCGATCCCAGGGCCTGTAGCGTTTTTTGATATGAGGATGAAACGCGTACGAGGCCCTGGTACAACAGACTGAAATTCGCCCAAAATTAAGCATGCAGAGAAAAGTAATGTATGCGTGACGTTTTCGATTAAAGATGGAGTTTTAGTGGCAGGAGTTTGTAAAATTGTAAAAGTCTTTTACTGCATTTTTTATAGCTAGATAGCTACCTATAGCTACAACCGTAAAATTCCAGAATAAATACAACCCTTGGTAGCTTTCTAGTCATCTTGTGGTGTATGATACATATAGTAAAAACTGCAGCACTTGTAAATATTAAAGAATAATTTACACCAGCTGCAAAAATAACAATAAAAGGATGGACCACTTGTGGCAATGTTGGGAGAAAATTCCGACATTTTAGAGAGCCGAAATTTTCCTGACCTTAACACGTCAAATGCTTAGAGTCAATAGTACGAGGACAGGATGTCATTGGAGTGTTATCAAAATGATATGGAAAAAACTTTAATTTTCAAACTGTTAGCTAGCTAGCTACCAGATGTCATCAGAAAAAAAAGATGAAAAAATTTTCAATACACAACTTCACAGTTTCAGTTAGCTAACTATTGTTTAAATAAATCTCTCTTTTGTTACAACTCTCTTATTGAGAATTAAAAAAAGGAAGTAAACCGTTATAAATTAAGAAGACCATGAAGAAAAGTGAAATAATTTTTTGGTGAAATATTTTGAAAAGAAAAGTTACAATTCCTTTACATATATATATGTTTTAAGTATAGGGTTACTGGCAATAACATACTAAATTTCCATACCGTGAGACTAATTATTTCTCGAAGAAGTAGAAATTAACTTGCTACATTTTAATGATTTAAATTTTGAGGAGAATGCTGCACAGATGTTGTTTGAGATTTCTGTCTTAACGATAAAATATATAGAAGATGTTTTGCCATCATTTGTATTGGATGAACATTGTGACTTCATATTTTGCCTTCCAAAGGCAATTTTGATCAAAAGAGAAAGAAATTTAATGAAAATAGAAATTTATCAGAAAATGTCAAAGCTTGTGTTATTGATGAAGCTTACTGCGTTGACACCGGTTTTGTACTTTATATATATATAGCTATATGACCAATACTTATACTTAAGAATCTCTGTGTATAACAACTGGATAACAAAAAATATAATATATAAAATAGATATAGCTACTAGCTCAAAGCTACACACTTGTCACACAGCTACTACCGGAACAGGAAAAACAGTGACTAGAATGAAACATAAACCCGGATTAAGAACCTTAACAATAATATCTGTCGATCCAAATAAAAAAAATGTATATATACCTCTGCAGAAAAAAGAGAAAAGTTGGCAAGGAAGGATATTGCGGATTGGGGTTTTGTGGATATATTTACAACTTGTAATAAATGTTTTAAACAAACAAGTACAGCAATTGTGTAATTGTGCAATTTCATCCACCTCAAACAAAGATCATGTAAAACCAAATTCTTCCTGAAGTTGCAAAAAAAGATTCTGAACGTTTACGTTATTATAAGCAACCTCGCTTTTTGGTATGGGAGTTTATGCACCATATATCAAACAAATCTACCATATAAGTCCAACAAGTACCATTGAAGACTATATATATACATATGCAACAAATTTGGACGGGCTGGTCGATGAGGGCAAGAAGAATTGGCAAGATTATATTATACTGGACATAATATCAGCACTAGGTGTTTGAAACAAAATAACATTAATGAGCTTTAGATGATGATATAACGCTCTTCACACTGCAATTTTTCTAAAAAGCTTTTTGTGCAATCTGGCAGAAAATCTTGAATGTCTTTCACAATTTACGAACAGTATAGTTTGCATAATTACGAATACCCACAAATATCTTTTATTTTTTCTTAAAAGTTGTTTCAAAGTCCAATACTTCCGAAAATTTGACTAAACCGTTTTAAGTTTGTTTCAGCACACAGCCTGCATACTTCAGCACACCCACCATAAACTTGTGTTTGTGATATTTTCTTTCTTATTGCCTAAAACAATATATATTAGTTGTGACGTTTTGTATATATATATTCTTTTTATTTATAGCTAGCTATTACTTTATCCCTAATTATTTTCATTTATTTTTCATACTTTAGGCTAGTATATTTTGTCCCAAAGTTTCTTAAAAGATATCTCTTACATGTGCGGCTTTTAAGAAAAAAAGTTGTCATTGTGTAATTGTTTGTGCATCTTCAAGCCAACAGCATCTATAGCCAGTTACTCAGCATCCATACTACAGTTGCATCTGTATGAAGTTTTTATTTACTAAAATTATAAAAATATAAGTATTGTGTCTCTAACAAAAGGTGAGAGTACCTGTTACTTTCGTTCGCAGGACAGGATGTTCATAACACCATTCCATTTGAGTTGTCGCTGCCTTTTTCACCATCAGTGCGAAAACAAAAGTAATGTTTTTGATTTAATTTGTTATTTAATTAATTTTGATTTGTTTCTAAAATTTAAACGATGCAAGGAAAGTCAAAATAACGTGAATATAAATATTTTCTTCATAAACAAGTAACCATAATAATCTTCATAATGCTCATCGCTCGCCATATTTGTTGTTAATAAAAAAAATGCAGTGCTTGCAAAAAAAACTTTTGAATTAATTATCTTTTAACATAATTATAAAAAGCCGTACACGCAATCTCATTGGTTGAGTAAGTCTGTTGTACCAGGGCCTCGTACGCGTTTCATCCTCATATAAAAAACGCTAACAGGCCGCTGGGATCGAGGTTGCCATGAGACTTGTAGTTTTCAAAAATAATGTTCATTTTTGATGAGACGCCGAATGAAAGCAGTTTAATCGCCGGCAACTGAAAACCTGCGATTTCCCGTAATCCGCGACTCGGCGGTATAGTCCCAAATGTATATACAAAGAAAATAAGCAGGGAGAAAACTCATTTCCCGAACGATTTTTAAAAATTATTTTTTCACCACTAAAACCCATGAGACTTGTAGTTTTCAAAAAAATTTTCATTTTTGATGAGAACGCCGAATGAAAAAAAGTTTATCTCCGCAACCAAAAACCCGCGATTTCCCGTAAATCCGGGCTCGGCCGTATAGTCGAATGTATACAAAGAAAGTCCCAGGGGTAAACTCATTTCCCGAACGATTTTAAAAATTATTTTTTCACCACTAAAACCCATGAGACTTGTATTTTCAAAAAATATTTTCATTTTTGATGAGGACGCCGAATGAAAGCAGTTTACTCGCCGCAACCGAAAACCCGCGATTTCCCGTAAATCCCGGGCTCGGCCCGTATAGTCGAATGTATACAAAGAAAGTCCCCAGGGAGTAAACTCATTTCCCGAACGATTTTTAAAATTTAGATTTTTCCA
>JASGCC010002232.1:0-29635 GCA_030067915.1 Hydractinia echinata | reverse complement strand
ATGGATAGAGGAATGACTTCTGCAGAGCAGAAGCTTGCTGAGAAGCTTACCATCCTCAATAATCGAGGGCTAGGCATGTTGACCAGAATTTACAACATTAAAAAGGTGACACGAGTTTAGATCTTTTTAAAAAAATAGTTTTTCTTGATGCGCTGTTAAATGGCTCAATTTGTCAATGTTTAATTTAGGCATGTTCTGACCCAAAATCAAGACCAGCTTTTTTGAATGACAAGTCAATAGAATCAGCTTTAAAGATGATTGTAAGAAAATTTCCAGTGATGGAAAATTCTAAGGTATGTGGTTAAATCAAATATTATTTAGGGCTTCTATAATTTGCAAGCATGTAAGAATGAAGTGTATCTTTTTGGCTACATTTCATTTCAATAAATCTGAAATCTGGTTCAAAATTAGGACACTTGCAACATTATGAAATGCAAAATTTTACAAGCGTCTTCAACCCCTAAAAGTACCATTAACTTTGTACAAATTGCAATTGAATTATACACCAGGTTGATTTTAATACTAGGCAATACTGTACTTCCTTTTTGCTTTGTTTTCTGCATGTTTGTGCCACCTCTGAAGTGTTTGTTTCATTACAACACTGTAATATTTTTTATTTGCGAATTTATCTCGCAAATTCCTTTTCGCGCTTTATATCGTAACAAAAGGTAACAAAACAAAATGAAAGTGTTCTTTTAAGGTCCTCCTGGATTGCTCATCGTTCGTTCCCCCCACAGTAACTGTCTACAACTTTTCTTGTTACGCCTAATTTCTTTCTCATATATATCGATATGGAAAAGATAAGTGTCGAGACTCCTGGCTATCTAACGTTGTACAATAAACACTTCACTGTCTTTCCATCTCTAACATGTTTCAATTGTCCCTAGAAATACATGATAAATTATTACCTGAAAAAACAACGACTTTAAAACGCAACGACTGACCACCAAACCAATGTTTATATAGCTTGTCGTCCACACAATTATAAACAAATATTCGAAACAGTTTTTTTTTTTAAAAAAAAATGAAACAACCGAGTAAAATTCAAATCTTGGCGATAGAAAAACAACATAATCGAACCCGTGGTTAAACTAAAATTTCCGATCGAAATTATCGAAACCAAGTCAAAATAACCGAATCCAAAAACTTGGTTTCGGTTATTTTGAAAAAAACTCGGTGTGATTGAGATTCTAACGGTGATATCGGACTTGCATCGAAACGTCTTACTAAACCGGCGATGTTTTTGATTTTCTAATAAAATTTGTACATTTCTAACTATTTTGGAGGACGTAGTGATAATTGCTAGTTTACATCACATTTGTGGCAAGAGGTTTGCAATTTTTGAAATGTTCCATCCTTCTATTTAAATGGTAGAAGTTAATCTCGTTTATTAAAATTTTATTTTACAGGCGACAATTATGCAACCAGTCATGCAGATGCATGTTGACATTGTGAAGGGATTGTCAAATTATTATTTCACTTTTGTAGATGTCATGATTTTTAAGGTAACGTTATTAAGTTTTAAGTTTTTGTATTAATTCTCCTAATTCAAGAGGGACTAACGAAAAAAAATCTACACATTGTTTTTTTGTGGCTTAAAAATTCTTCCTTATCACAAAGGCAATGTGGCATAATTTGTTTTAATTTATGTTGAAATTTCTTAAAAGCATCAGTTTAGCCAACAGTGGCAGCCATTATGGAACAAAAGCGAACCTATTTTATTTTTATTTCCACAACATCATTTGGGTGACTTTTTTCTCTTTTGAAATTGCTACATCTTTCCATTCCTGTGTAATTATTTGACCTTCTGAAACAAATTTGAATAAAAAGAAAGGTTATTAATATGTATTTTTAATACAAAAAATGCATGTGCACTTATTCTAGGAAGAATATTTATTATGTCTTTATTTTGTATGATATGGCCTTTGTTTACATCCTGGTCAAAGTACTTCACACATTAGTAATTTATCAAACCGAATATCCTCATCCACACCCTCATAGCAATGACCATGGTACCCCTTCAGCCTTAAAAATCTTGAGAACCAAAGTTATTAAAAAAAGATACACTGATTTATATTCACAGTGTAATGATTTAAGACCATGTTTTTGTCAATTGCTAGTTCGTCTTTAAAGAAATGTTTTTCTCCTGATCTTGTTTAGGATCATGTGTCGGAACTTCTGACCTCCATTGATGCAAGCTTTGTTCACTTTGATATTGTAAGTCTATATTTAAGTTAATGCAACCATTACGTTAACTATTTTGACCTTGTGTAATAGTTATTTTTTCTGTATGGCATAAAAAGTTGTACAACAGCTCTAAAAATTTATTTTTGACTCCTTACATGAAATGCAGTGACTGATTAGCTATTTTTTTAAAAAATAATTGTGCTTTTGGTTGATCGGAATATATAAGACTAACCTGTGGCTTATATTTGCAACACTTATCTTTTCTGTTTGTAAGGCAGCACTCACAAAAAAATAAATTGAAAAAAAAGCAAAACCAAAGTGTAATAACTTCAGGAGTACAGGAGTAAAGATTTTGGACCCACAATCATTCCAAAAACATTTTCTGTCATATTGTGTATTTTTATACTACACATATTACCAGTTTTTCCTTTTGTAATCAGAATATCTCGTGTTTCCTGTATTTGTGATTATCTTTTTTAGTTATTTGCCAACTTTAGATACTTTAACATATCTCGAAACATTAACAAATGTACTATATATACATCTTGTTCATGCAACAAATGTTGTATTAGTTGAAAGTTACCTTCGATAGTACATTAGGAGTTGACTTTCACCAATTTAAACATCCGTTTGAGAAGAGGCAATTTAAATTTAAATCATACACATTATCTGTTTTTTTTATTTTTTTCATTGTCCACAACCTATTAAATTGGAAATAATCAGAGGGCATTAGTCATGCCTATCATGTTTTTTGTTGACATAAATAGAAATATCTTATGACAAGCACTATTTTCTGCTGAAAGTACTTCTTTGAAAAGATATATAACTTCTTTAAAGAAAAATAGTTAATCAAAAAGGTGTTTACATTACAATTTCACTGCAGATTTTTAAACTTGGTCAAGCCAATCAATACTTTTCTGTCATCTTTTAAAACTTTTACAGTATTTTAATTTTAAATTATATATCAAGTAAACAATAATGAAAAAGCAAAATTATGAAGTTCAATGTTTTATAAATTATAAAAAATGAGTGTGCCTTCGCAAAGTTGTACTTGAAGTGCTTTTTGATTTTTATTTAACATAGTTTCCTCTTTTTGTCTTCCCTTTCTGCTTATAAATCTTATACTTTAGACACTCAATTTTGAATTGACAAAAGCATACTTTGAACTGGTGACAACTTATGCATTTGTTTTTGCCTTAATCGCAAAAGTAGACGATCGCAAAGCTGTATTGAGTTTGTTTAATCACGCTTTTGACATGCAAAAGGGGCATGGGTAAGAAACAATCTATGTCAATATTAATGGTTTTTAAATAGAGCCAATCGAATGAGAAAAAGTTGTTTGCTATTATTGTGTAAAATATTTTCTTCTTGTTCTAGAGAACACAATTTTCCACGATTGGGACAGATGATAATCGATTTTGAGCATCCATTTCGTAAACTTTCTGAGGAGTTTACTCCACATGCTCAGCGGATTGGAATTGCACTAAACTCGTTAAATATGTTATACAAAAGACGGAACTTAGGTGGAGAGCAGGTAAATGCTTTGCTTTTTGTTGTTTTGTTCCCTTCTGCCTCTACTGCTTTTCAGAAAATTGATCATCTTCTACGAAGATTAAGATATTTTACAAAATTAATTACAAAAAAAGGCTGAGCCAATACTTCCTTATAATCATTAGTATTGATCTACGTTATTTTTAATTTTTTGCACACACAAATGTGCATTATTTATTTCCTGCAACATTTTGTGTAAAAGGACAGAAAAATCATGAGAGATAAGGTATGGCTTACTGATAATGGATTTTATAACTTTAAAAGTTAACGTTTCTTTTTCATAGTGTGTGGAGGGGTCAGAACTCCCCCTTACAAAATCACCCCCACCACTTTTAAACCAGAATCCCACATAAAATGCTAAAGGTTAAGTTCAACCACCGAAAATATTACGGAGAAGTTGATAAGTCGCATATGTCTTATAAAGTGACTTTTTTATGAAGTCGCCTGAATTCGTTCTTATATGCAGCCATTTGTAGCATAAGAATTTGAAGCATAAGCAATTTATATATTTAAATTTGAGATTTTTTAAGAATAACCATAAATATCAATTCAAAATATTTACATTCCATAAATATTTGACATTCTGGGAATTCTATTTCCTAGAATATCATTGTCTTAAATCGCACCTAAAATAAATTACTCCCACCTATATTTCCAATTCCCCCTAAAATTTCTATTGGACCCAAGTTCCTGCAAAGCAATCTACCTTAAATTTGGCTTAACCTTTGTCTAAGGGGGCAAAAGAGGAGAGCAGAATATAAATAGTACAAGTCTATTTTTTGTATAGATGAGGCAAGCTCAATTGTTAAGTTTAACGAACATGCCACAACAAATGTTGAGTCCTGCACTCAGTGAAACGGTAACATTATTACATTGTTTTAAATAATTTTTTGCATAAACTGAATTTGAAAGTTTACTTTTTCAATTACATGTGGATGATATTTTCATCTTGAAAATGTTTTCCCAATGTTTTTATTAAGACGTTATGTTCCAGGTGCCTTGTGAATATGTTTCATTAGAAGAAATGACTCGCTGGATTCTGAGTGAGTATTTCCCGTAATAATCTCTGCAATAACTGGTCCATGGCAATTCAAGTTTATCAAATATCTAAGCAGTTATTCCATCTATAGGTTTAAAAAATTAGAAAACTTTCAAATTTTAATTCATTTAAGACTTAGTAGTGACTATCACGAAATAATAGTCAGCCTACTACTCTGACCCAAAATATTTATACTTATATTAATTTCTAAAATATCTACCACAGACCATCTTTCCATTGATTTTAGAAAAAATGTGAGAGTAACTATAGTTTGCTTGTCACTAATCAGTTTTTAAATAGATAATTATTTTCCTTGATGGGTGGTTTTATTTTTCTAGCAGAATATAATTTTTATCATCTTGTTTCATACTAGTAACATGCACATTATGTCCAAGTCAGATTACTGCAGTCGCCACAACATTGGAAATATGGAGAATGTGTTTGCAAGACGGCTACTGCATTACAATATTTCGAGATGAAGTTTTATATATGCATAAAGAATTGCAGCTGTTGTTTGAATCAATGAAAGGGTAAAGCCCTTAAAAATGTTTTTTTTTCTCTGTAGTCATTTCATACTTTCATTATTTATTTATTCATTTAATTTGGCATGAGACAAATTTTGATTGAAATGTTTTAATTCATGTCTTGATGATATATGTAAGTTTTTTAACATAGAAATTTTGGGCACCCGTAGATCTGAGAAATATCTTTTAACATTAATTTATGAAAATAGTCAAATAGTCAAAAAAATAAATGTGTAATCAGATCATCTAAGAAATCCCCCAAAACTATTTTTTTTTTTAAATTGAGGCAATATATTTAGTTCTGCTACTTGTTGTCACCTATTCAGTCAAAAATAATCTGTAAGCATTGTACTTAAATTTGTAGGCAATCAAAAAGGTCTAAAGAAGTTCAAGACTGTTTGGTTCACTCATTACAGACCAGGTAAGCCAATCATGATGGGCTTGTAGAGTATAATTCACAATGTTTAATGCAGTGTGATGTGTGTGGGACAGAAAATATGTTTTTTAATTGTGAGACAAAATGTAACTGATAATTGTACTTTTCTACTTTTTAAAGTGCTGCATTTCACAGAGAAAGAAGGAAATATTTACTCACAGCTATGGAAGAAATTATTTCCATTGTGAGTGACCAACCTGGTTTGCTTGGTCCAAAGGTGTGATGTAATTTTTGTCCCCTAGTATGCAACAATGGGATTAATATGTATTTTTAGCTGGGAAGTGAAGCAGTATAAGGTGGATTTCCTGCTATGTAAATCCACCTTAATAAGCAATATCTACAGTAGCTGAAATGTTCACCTGGCTAAAAGTAATGAGTAAATAGTGAAAAATTATAATGATGTAATGTGTTCTGTCAGGGAACATTGGAATGTTAATTTGATCGATCTCGATTTGATATTACTGTTATTGATTTTTATTTGATCTATGTAAAATAGATCAGGGATTTTCAGGCAATATATTTTCTAGGTTCTTATTGCTTTACTGGCTCTATCACATGCTCGTGATGAAATTCACTGGTTGGTCCGTCATAAATATCACACTCCTCCAAAAGGAAAGAAAGTGGCAGCTGAGGATTTTGAAGATGTGTGAGTATTGTAGAATTCAAAATAAACCTGTTTCTATTCAGATACAATATCATGCCATTGCATGATGGAAGGGTAGAATTAAGAATTAGGATGTTTGTGATTTTATTTTATTGTACTTTGATATTATTGTACTTTGATATACAGTTTCTTGGTAATATGTACTCAGAGCTGAATCACAGTAAAAAAATGCAGGAAGAAAACAAAGTCACAGACCTGTTTTTAATACCGTATTTGTAGAATAGTTTCAGATGGTTGTAACAAATGCTATTCTGATATTTTTAGGCGATTACCTAAATTACTTCACAGTGTATTAGAATTAAGAGGTAAGTGAGAGAGTTTTTCAATATCTAGATAAATGTAGTGAAACAAATAATACATTTTATACTTTTAATATGCTCACCTTAAACACAACATGGTAAAACCGCTACGTCTTCCCTCACAAATGTAATTGATTCGTAAGTGGTGTGGTGCTGCTATTTTTATGATGTGCTATTTTCTTTACATAAATTTTATTACTTCAGGGTTGTTTAAAAAGTATTCACAAGTTGTGCAAAGATATTTTATACAATATCTTTCTGGATTTGATGTTGCCTTGTTGAAAACAATAATACAGGTTTGTATTATGATATCATGGAGGTTGGATAATTTATAGTGTAATGTAGGATGTTTTCACTTTCGGCATTGGATCTAAGTATCGTTTTATGTTTTAGAGAATATCAGTTTGTCCAGAAGATATATGTATGATTATGACTGACTTTGTTGAAGTTCTTTCTTCAGTTTCCGTTAAACAAGGTAAGCAACATGGACATGTTTTTATTGTCTTCAGTTTTTATTTGTAAAAAAAAATATGGGATAAAGATTTTTTTTGTGGTTTCAATGAAAACATCATGGTATTCAGGCCTTGATGTGTGTATTTATTCTAAATTTTGTTCTTTTAGTTGAAGCTGGTGAAAACATAGATTTACGATCTGTTAGACTAGACTGGATGAGACTTCAGGTAATCTTAGAGTATATATGAACTTAAGGAATATTCAAGTTTTATGCTTCAAAAATTGTTGGAACGTTTTAAAATTCTTTCAAGTATAAATTCAAAAAGGATCATCATTCATGCACTTTCTCTAGGCTTACACAAGTGTTCGAGGGTCTGTCCCTGAATTAAAAGAGAATCGTGAGTTAGCTGTCCTGATGAACACAATTGTCATGCATACTAAACTTGTTGATATTCAGGACAATATCTTAAACGATGTATCAGATTTGTCGATTCTATGGTAAGAAGTAGCAATTCTTCTGTGTTTATTAAAATGAATAAATCATTAAAAAGTCACAGACCGTCGTAAATATATTTGTAATGCGCTGTGGGTGTTCTTTCAATAGTATTTTACACTTTCATTTTTACGATTCAGTGGCTAAGAAGAAGTTTCATAGTGTTCGTGTTGATGTCTCTTCATCACAACAACAATTTTTTTTACATTTTAGTTTCTATCCGAGTTTTTTCGAGCAGAGCTTTTTAAGCTGTTTAGAAAATCCTGTCATGATGAGGTAATATTAATAATATTTGAAGCGAATTATAGATCTTATTGTTGAAAAATATTTGGATTACATTCTTACATTTTAAGTTTGATTTTTGCCCAATGTCTTATTTTGTCTTTATCTTGAATGTTATTACTGTAAAATTCCTTTGAAAATCTTGTCATAAATTTTGGAGCCTTCTGAAGCGTGAGACTCTGATCAATGACCAGCTGCACAACCATATTTTCCAGGATATTTTATACCTTATTAACTAGTGGTAACCGGATCTTTGACAAGCCTAATTAATCGCATACCTTAATTTTTCGCATATTGTGTATTGTATGAAAAATATGTCATTTCTTTTATATATATTTTTAGGTATTCAATTGCATATCCACTTGCTTGCACTCACTTCTTAAATTGCACACACGAACTGTGTCCTGAAGAGGTAATTGATAATTTTTTAAACCCTTGACCAAATATTTCTGTTCTTGTTCAGATTACACAACTTGTGTAATCTGAACAAGAGTCGCTCTTTACCAGCTTTATGTTATATGGATGTATATTATAAACTTCCATAAGCTTTTATAAGGAGGTTTTTTAAATGATCGATCCAAAATTTAAGTATTAATCCTGGGTGTTTTACTTGGGAAAATTCAAAATGGTAAATAAGAATCCTACTAATCCAGATATCAAATAGCAGATCGTATCGTGATACAAGAAAAATTTAGTAGAGAAAGAATGCTTTTAAAGAGTTTGTTTATAAAATAAAGTTTTTTGTCGTCCAGAAAATAGTTCAAGTGTGTACAGCATGTTCGAATGGATGCTTTTTCTTACGTTGCCAGAAGGGAAAATAAATTCTGCTGTTTTCTAAGCGAATTTCGTTAAAATAAAAAATCTCACTTGTCCAAGATTATATACAAATGATGAACTTTTTTTCAGCGACATCCGATCGGAGATCGAAGCTTGTCTGCAGTAAACTCATTTCTAGATGCAATTGCATTCAAAGCAACTCATTACATTAGTCAACTGTGTGAGGAACATCTCAGACTTTCTCGTCAGGTTGGTGATATTAAGTATACATGCTATATGAAACTGCTGTAGTCGAAAGCAGGCCAAGTATTCAATAAAAATGTTTTTAACTAGGCTGAATTTTTTTTTTTAATTTGAAGTAAAAAAGAAAGAGAATTATAGACGGAGTATGATCATGTAATAGTTGGTTAGTAATAAAAAAATATCAAACTCTTCGAATGCATAGTGGCTATTAATAGAAGTTGGCATAGAATCTTCTTTTACACCACTGTTTTTGTAGTAGTGCTTATATGGAGTGACAAGGTGAACATGTAGGATTTTCCTTGTTTATCTTGCAGCTTGATCCTGGCACAGCAGTTAACTTTCACACTATAACAGAAGAGTCTCGCTCCAAAAAAGAACGCCCACGTCCCGTGCCTCCGAAACCAGGTCAAGAAAGCAAAAAAAAATCAGTGGAAACGAAAAAACCAATCGATTCGAAATATCAAGGTCAAGTAAATCTTCTTCAAGCCATCACACATTGCAAAGATTTGACTGTCTGGGAGCACGTGTTCTCCCCGAGAGAATACCTCGTATCGCATTTGGAAGAATTCTTCAGCAAAACCATATTTCGGTTATTAAATTACAACGAAGCAACACACGAAATAGCAAGACCCTCAGCCCTGTTAAGGGATGTACGTTCGTACATCACCTCGTTGCATAGGCTGGAAGAGTTAGTGAATGTTGACATGGGAAGAATCTTCAATGCAACGCTCCTACAGCAAACACAAAATTGTGATAACTCTGGTGGACCCACTTTAACCAGTACATATACGTTCTGGTGAGTTGATTTGATTTAACATCAAGCTTATAAATGTTAAGGAATGGAGGATTGGTAGTTTGAGAGGGGTTTGCTTTGCTTGTTCTTATAAACTTCACTACTTTAAAATTTATCAAAACGTTGATCGTTAGATAAGCACTAATCCCAATCTGTTGTGTGTCTAGTAAGCGCAAGTATAATGTTTTGTTTCCTTTGGAGTTGAATGATACCTATATAAACAATAAAGAGGCAATTGGAATTAAACTTTGCGAAACTTTTTTCTTGGACTTTGCGTTTAAAATGATTTCAAATTACCAGAATTTAAAAGTGTGTCTGTGGTATGACTTCTTAATTGTGTTCAGGTATAATGACATTCTGCTGAAACGCATTTTTATGTCTGGTGGTGTTGTATATTCACCAGCTCGGCAATCATTTGTAAGTCGAACAAAAGCTGGCTTCCCTCGAGTAGAAGACTATACTGATGTCTCAGGTGAGGAAATCACTACTAATTTTGGTTTGATTCTCCTAAAGATGTTAAATCTTTCGACTGAAGAAAAGGATCTCTCTTTTCAAGTTCATAGAGCCTTGGAAGGACTTTAAGTTGGCATTGAAATGGTTCTTCGTGCAATTTATAAAAGTTACAATACACCTAAGCCACTAAACAAAATTTATTTTCTACAAATACAAAATTTACCGCAACTTTTTTTAACTCTTCTATTTATTCGTAGAAATGCGAGCTCTTGCAGAGTTGCTAGGTGCGTACGGTGTTCGTCATTTCTCAAGAAAGTTAGTGCAGAGATTGATAGCTGAAGTTGACGAATTAAAGGTATCTTATCTCAATCGTTTCCTTTTCCTTGTAGTTGTCCTATTCCTATCTGTTTTGACTACTTTATCCTGAATTGCTAAACAAGTTCAAACACTGTAAAGAACTGATTAGACAGAGCAAACATCTTGTTTGGATATACACCTATCCTTAAAGTTTAAAAAGTTCATAAACATGAATCGTTCATCCACTACATTAGTGTTTTTGTTATAAATTACCAGTGTGTTACTATTCTGCTGAATTACGAAAACATGTTTTAGAAACTTGTGTTGGTGAACAAAGACATTCTGGCAATCATTTGTGAAGCACCACTAAAATATGACTTGCACGAAGTTATTAAAAGAATGAGAGGTGAGAAGGAAACCATGTGTGTTTGTCAACCCTTCTGTCAGTTTATCCGTCCAGTTATCGGTCATCGATCGTCGTCTATCGATATTTGACTCATTTGTGAAGTCATCCATCAATTTATACGTCAATTGATTCTTCAATTTAGCCATTGCTTATATGTCGAACCATCTTAAACCCCATCTTTGGAAGGGGGTAGTATTTTAGGTATCGTTTTCAGGGGGAGGCAAGGCTAACTTTACCATCCCATTGAATTCAAGGAAGGACAAGTGAAAGTTTGACACAGTAACTGACCAAAATGAATGAAAGTATTTGATATCTAAAAAATAAATGCTGACCTTCTTATTTTTTTAGGTTTTGATGAGCTTACTATTCGAACGACAACAATTGGAATCTTCTTAACGTTTCGAAAGATGTTGGCTGTCGGTCTTCGAGACGTAAGTTTGTTAACTGTTGGGCTAAAACGTCAATATGATTACATTTTAGACAAACGACGTTGCATTTTATTGATCGATTTTTTGTGTACATTCATTTCCTTTCTTTACAATTCGTGCAACATCATTTTTGAACTGGGTTAAAACCACAATGTTAATCTTATCCAGATAAGTACATAAATTTTATGGGAAGTATAATAAACGTCAGCTTAATTTGAAGATACTTGATAACAAGAATATCCTCTACTGCACATAAAATTTACACCAGTGATATCAAAAAGCTTTGCAGTGGAAATAGCTGTTATATGAAGCGTCTTAAAGAAGAACCATTGTGCTAGACACTTGAGTAGGAGAAATCTATTTATATTACCATGAACGAATTTGACATGACAACATCAGAAGTTTTCAAATGTCACCATAAGCTGAAAATGGCGACCCTTACGTGTTAACAGACTGTCATGATTAACCGATGAAACGTTGACCGCTAATCATAGTGTGATGGAAGCGGTTGTAGATTTAATTTTGATTTAAAAGAGTTTAAACCTAAAGGGAAGGTGGGGAAAGAGGAAACAAATTTATAATGGCTATTTTTTAAAAAAGGATTAAAATTTTTTTTGGTTTAAGTAAAGTCTATTTTCTAAGCTGTGCAGGGCGCTAATGAAATGCTGTAACGTAATTTGTGTTGTTTCGCATTTTTCGCCAGCGTAACAATAAGAAGTGATATGCAACTTAGCACAGCTTGACAATTTGGTTTGGCCTGTATAAAATTGTATCTCAGCCACAGCGAATCCTGAGCTCAGCTCGGCCTGGCGCAGCGGATAAAATAGATCTTTCCTTCTTTACGCTTTCCCTCTATGGCGTTCGTTTTTGCAACATATTGTAAAAAGAAATTGAAATTTACGCTAGAAGATTTTTAAGTGGCGCCATGTTGAGTCTGTTCAAAATTATGTTTCTGTATTTTGTATACTTTCATACGATTCGTACAGAAAATCTTTTTTTTGCTTCAATTGTTGATCTAGACGGTTTTATGTATGTTTTCTCTAGGTTTTACCAAGGCGTGTTCCCTACCTAATGTACGTACTGGCTGATTTCAAAGAAAATAACACAAGAAATGAGTCTACTGTAAGTGGAGCTTGTAATATTTTTGACATCTCAAAGTGACAAAATTATGACATTTTTGGTTGTGACCAAAAGTTTTATAAATCTTATGAAAAAGAGATATCACAAATTGTCTTGGAGTACATAGCATAAAAATTATTGTGTTTCTCCATTTTTCTATATTGGTTTCTAATTTTTATAGCTTACACATGAAATGGCGCAAGCAGCTGGTATCGATTCCGAGTTTGACGCTGAACTGTACCATGCTTTAAGAAACAGTAAAGGTACGTGCACACTAATTTTTTTTTAATTTAATACATTCATTAGTCTTGGAGTTGAGATCCACAATGTTATATTTTATTGACCTCGCATTGCTTCTTCTCCTAATTTAAATGTACTTTGTGCGGGTAAAAATCAAAAAGAGCAAAATTTCACTATGAAGGGAACTGATAAGAAATATGAAAAAAAGTATATATATGATATATAATGATACGTAGTTTAAAAATGTCTTCTAAAATGTTTTTGCACAAAGACGGTGTCCTATACCTGCTTTGTGGACACACAGAATCAATTGCGGTTTGAATCGACTGTTGTAAACTGTTACTGTGGAAGTAGCCAACGAATTGTCTCTATTTTTTTAGAAAAAAATGACGAGGATGGCTTGATTTGGACGTTGTTACTTGTAAGTAACATTTCTGAACCTATATAATCATGAACTTTCTATCGCACTCACAGCCGTAGATACAATCGAACAAACACCAACAAACATAGATTGAGAATTCCTGAAAATGCAACCTTGAATGAAGTTTCGAAATTTCTGTTTCATTTTGAAAAGGGTTTACTACTGAGATTTTTCAATAAAACTATAAGACTACGTCAATTTATCTTGATATTGTTAGCTGTGGAACACACAGCTTCTAGTTTCGGCTGAAAGCTCGAACAAAATCCTGATCTTCTGGGATTTAAGTGAAGATATGCGTATCTCGGACGCGGTTATTAAAATTGACGTTTAATCTGCCATTTTAAAAGCTGCATAGCTCAGATTTGAAAAAGATCTCTTTTTGTCTTGTAAATGCTGCGTATGTTTTCTATACTATCACACCTATGTAAATCTTAGTAAAATGCTTTTTATTATTTTGGCTATCACAGACGTATATAGCAGACCAGCTACCGTAGTCAATGTCAGTTAGATGGCAATATAATACATACAGACAGCTAGCTAGCTATTTTGTGCTTTTCTCTCAAGTTTTCCATTTAGTTTGGTATGAGTCCATTTTGGGCTAGCCATTGTTACTTCTTGTGTTGTTTTTTACCAACCTAAAGGTAGCCACAAAGTAGTAGGGAGGCATATATACATCATAATTTATTGTGTTTGCTTCAACCATAGCAATAGAATAAAATATTTTATCCTAGTGGTATAAACGAGCTTCGACGTTTACGTTTTGACGGAATTTCCACGCTTGTGCATAAAATCTGAAAAATCGACAGATTATAAAATGGGCCAGACTATATAGAAGAAGAAAGTTAACATTCAGGGAGAACTTATAATTAGCATGTAACAGGACAGTTAGTCCACGCTTATACGACTATAATACGGTGGAGATCTTTTTCGCTTAAATTTCCACAATTTTCTTTAATATGTCGATATTGTATATAATGTATGACTTCTCCATGTTTTTCACGCCTGACTACGTCTTTTCAATGCTTTTCCATAAAATCAGCGTTGTCGTTTCAAGAGCATTCATAAATTGAATCTGCTAATTTTATATGTAGCTATATATACAAAATTTATACGGCTAATTATACAGTAACAGCTGTCATATTTGTTGTGATGAAAGCAAAGTCTGAATTTAGACGGTTAATTAGCCGGTATGAGTTTAAAAATAAATATCTTTCACGCGCAGTCGTTTCTTGTTCTTTTTTTGCTTTTTATTGAGGCATAACATGCTATGGAACTAGGTAGATGACTATTGGAATATCGATATCGAAGAAAAGTACAGAAATTTTAGCAAATCAGATCTCTACCGTATAATTAGCCGCACAAGCAGCTCATTTTACTGCATGTATGGTATAATTATCCTGTAATGGCTAACTAAGGTTAAAGGCTAATTATCAGTTCACCCTGACAGGTCAAGTTATGGTTAAAAAGTATCTAGTAGCATTTTTTCACTGATGTATAATGTAAATTATATTCTGCATGCAAAAACTAGATTTTAATTTTAAGATCAAATTAAGATGCCTTCACTGAAAATTAAAGTTTGTAATAGGCTGGTTGGTCTACGGCTTATCGCATGCTTATTTTGCCTGTCGATTTGTGCAAAAGATCTTAGGAATATATACAACACCACATCATAATGGAACTAGTCTGAAATTGCTCAGATTTGTAGAAATTGTCTGCAGACCATGTCTCAAAGGGTGTTCTATTGGACTAGCCTTCAACCCATAAAACAACGGTTGACTATCTCAGATATCTTTAGATTTTCGCCCATGATATATCTCCCTGTCATCCTTTTACAGGCGTCCTTGGCACAAAATAACAATTCGGCTACCAGTTTAAATAAAATATGCATATTATTATTGAGCTCGCTGCTCAGTGACTAAACAGGAGGGTTCTACAATTTAGCCACCCTGTTTAATTTTTCCTCTGTAAAGCAAGCACCAAGCATTAGTTATGCTACCTAAATTGCAAAGTCAACCTTTTGTTGCCTTAATGAATTTCTTATCTTCAATGCTTTAAAGTGTTTTCTCGATGCTGTATATATTTTATTGACATAAACTAGCTCTTATGCAGGGATATTGTTTTATTAAAACATGCTTTTACTGGTACAACTTTTAACTTTTATTAGAAACCTTATTTACTTAAAAAAATGATGTAACTTTTCTATTTCATTATATTTCAGTCTTGCGTTTGTGAAAAGTAATAAAAACGATTTTTAGTAATTAGTCTAGCATCACCTGTTGCAAATGCTAGGCAAGCGAGGCTTGAGTTTTTATTGGTTTGCAATACGTTGATGATTAGAAATAGACTTTGTGTATCCTCAGTAACAAAAAAACCCAGCTCCGTTATAACATTGGTTCCACAGCTTCATAGCTGTGCCAGCTATCTTGTTATATTCTATTCTCTCCTCATTTTCCAACCAGCATTGCATGATGTTTGTTATTTTTTTGTATGTCAGGCGTTCTGGGCGGTATCACTATCAACATTATCGTTCAAAGATAACAGCGAGTACAATTCTTTACTCGAAGGTATGTGTGTTTGTGCTTGTTTCTGTGTGTGTTTTGTTTTTTGTGTTGCTACGTTAAAGCCGGTCATTCTACATTTATAAAGGAACGCCAGTATCAGTGATTATTTTTTACGTTCTATGAGTTAAAAGACAGGGTGCACAGCCAGTCCTAGGATTCGTCACAGAATGTAAAGGAAATGTCAGGGAATTTTTAGATTATGTGAGTCAAATGAGATCAGATTCTTTATTGTGTTAAAGCCACACACGATTCCTTCCAATTTATCACGGACGGTTGTGAATTTTCAATCACTTTTGTTCTATGCTCTGTCTAGAAACACTAAAAAAGGACCCCCCCCGTCTATTTTTTACTACCAGAATCTAGAAAGAGTACTTAGCAACATAAAACTTTTTTTTTCTTCTCATGGGCGTAGTCTAAACGATATTGCAACGTGATCTTTTTTTATTCAACTGGAGCTGTGTTACATTCTCTTTATATGATTTTTCTTCAGCTCATGAAAATAATGCACATTGTATGGCGATCGCAATGAATCTTCTTCCACAAGCTTTGTTTACAATAACCAACGAGAACGTCCAAGACAAAATGAAAGTCTTTCTGCAGGTATTATGCAACTTGTTTATGCTTGTGTAATCACGTCTAGTCCAGTAAAATATAATAACGATGTTTAGTCGGAGTGTCGGAGTGTTGCCCTTTTTAGGCGCAGTTCATTATTACGTGTTTGTCAATAGCCGTTAGTGGACGTGCTTAATTTTCAAGCGACAAGTTAGGCAACTTGTGAGCAATAACCCAGAACGCATATGCATGGCCTCTTACTCAATAATGCGGGATCTTGGGTTATCCATAATTGCTGCAAATATTAAACAAGCGGTAATGTATGGCTTTAATGATTTAAAAGACGACTGTTTCTTTGGTGATTTTCCCTTTACCTAGGTAATGTTGCCTTTTTCCAAGGTAATGTTGCCTTTACCAAGGTAATGTTGCCTTTACCAAGGTAATGTTCCCTTTACCAAGGTAATGTTGCCTTTACCAAGGTAATGTTGCCTTTACCAAGGTAATGTGGCCTTTATCAAGGTAATGTTGCCTTTATCAAGGTAATGTTGCCTTTACCAAGGTAATGTTGCCGTTACCAGGGTAATGTTGCCTTTACCAAGGTAATGTTGTCTTTACCAAGGTAATGTTGCCTTTACCAAGGTAATGTTGCCTTTACCAAGGTAATGTTGCCTTTACCAAGGTAATGTTGCCTTTACCAAGGCAATGTTGCGGTAAAAATAAAGACACGTCGTTGTTTACACACTTTTTGCTATAAGTAGTACGAAACTTAAGCTCAATGTTGTTTAAGTTTCTGTATTTTACCAGCTTAACTGTTGCTTACTTATTGCTTGTCAACCATCTGCGTGAGAAACCAAATTCACATATTTATTGCTTCATTTTGCAACTGCCCCTATAAAATCCAATTTTAGTTTTAATCGTTTTTCACTTACAAACTTTTAGAACAAGATGCGCCCTCGAAATTATTTTTATTATAAGTCTTGTTTTCGCCCTGTTTTTATTCACAGTTCAGGCTGAGCTGTTGAAGCATTTCAGCCTCGTGTTGCCTATATAACCATTGCTTATAAAGAAGTATATGTAGAATTATTGCAGTACTAAAATAGAACCTATCCGCTATAGAATTTTCAATTAATTTGGAGAAGAAATCGTCCCAACTTTGTAGTAAAAAAATAGATTGTCTCAATGAAGCCATTGTCTCAAGAACTCTGCAACTTTTTCTGTATTTAGATTGCTTCGTCTGGTCTGTTGAAGTTAGGATTAGATGTGGGGTCAAGTACCAGCAAAGAAATGAATCCTAGACAACGATCTTCGGCGTACATTCTTCTGGATTTGGTGAGTTCTGCATACCACTCTAGTCGTATGTTCGTATGTTACTTAGTCCACAGTTACATGGCAGGGAAGACTGTGTTTAAAATTGACGCTTCTAATGCTACTACGGTTTGCAGGTTCAGGGTTTTTCGTCACTGTTTAGACGCTACAGGTTGTGATCACACGTTGTATGCAAATTTAATTCTTCTTTATTATTTATCATTTCTACGTCAACATCATTTCTATTTAAACTAGTGAGATCAACGGTGTGTTTTTAAAGCTGTGTTGCTAAAGCTGTGTTGCAAGATGACGAATTGCAATGTAGCTACCATAAAGTTGTTCAAAATAATAATAATTTTCACGTAACGTTGCAGGATGCAAAGTTGATCCATCACTAGTTGTGTGATGCTTGATGATGCATGTCAACACGCTGGCGGGTTTATGTGATACAAACGTCAGATTTACCATGTTTGTTATATTTCGTAAAACATGTTTTTTAGATTGTGAAAGAGTCAACTTACATGTCTCAAGACGAATTGGATGTGTGTTTTCCTTACACCTTAATCCGCGAAGCATATAATCAAACGTATAAGGTACACGATACGCTGGAAGTTAGGTTGATCGTGTCGTAACAATTTTGATTTTTCTGTTTTTTTGTTCTTTTAACGCTCGTGCTTTTTTTTAGAAACAACGCAGCCACAATTCGAAGCGCGGAGACTCGAGCAGTCAAGATCAGGAAATGGCGAGTTAGCGCCTCACTACTTTTACTGTACTAGAAATTCTCCACCTGTGATGGGTATTATCAAGAAAGAGCCTAATGAGTAGGAAATCATTCGACACAAAACGTCAAAGCAATGTGCACCGAACTATAAAAGAAATGATTATGAAAATTTATAAAAACATTTTAGAACTATTCGCACAATCACTACAATGTCATGTTACATATTTGCTATATCCAAATTGTACGTCGTATGTACGTCATACGTACGTCGTATATACGTTATACTCACGTCGTATGCACTTACACGCACGTCGTATATACGTTAACTCACGTCGTATGTACGTTACACGCACGTCGTATGTTCATCGTGGTCCAGTAGCTTGTCTTTCTTTTTTATTACTATTCTCTTTTTTTATAAGACATTTCTTTTTCATGTAACCCTGAAAGTTTTCATTAACTTAAAAGAAAGTTTTGCGAAAATCTCTAGAGCCAAGCCCTATTTTATAGTTATAGTAAAGTTAAAAATCAAACTTAATCTTTTCAGTATAGCCAGTCAGTTTGTTGTAACTGTAAGAGTAATTACGAACCTTTGTTTATGTGAGCATCTTTTTGCTTCGCATCTCAAATAACACGTAATTTTGCAAATAAGTTGTGCCTTAAGTTTAAATTAAGCTTGATTTACACTTGGTAAATAGTATGAAATTTAATTGTTTTAGTGTATCAGGCTAGTACTTTTACACTGATTTTGCACTCCTCCGTAATGATGTTAGCTTCCGTTCGGCAATTTTTTTGTTGCTTAGGTATGCCTATTTATTTTAACATGTTATTGGACACACTCTCTTTCCTGTAGTCTGTAAAAGTTTTTCAAAAGAATGCACATTGTAGGCCGTCCATTGAAACTAAATTGTTTATAGTCTTCGCCTTAATTTTTATATTTTTATATGTTTATGTTGTGCTTAGTTACTTTGTGTATTGTTCTCTCCTGTTGATGTAAGGAATGATGGTTGCAGTCGTTCTCAGTTGTTGGAGCTAAGATGTCACGGTTTTTTTAATTTAATCTCCTCAAGAATAGCATGTACTGATTAATAGTATACATACAATAGTATAGCAATCTCCTAAATAATAGATTTTTTTGCACTCCAAATAATGGAGTAATTGTTTGTGCAAAGTTCTTGTAACATGTAGAAATATATCATCCAAGAATGCGTGTTTGTGTGCTTTCTGCTTTCATCAAATCCACTTTCAATTGCGCGTGTATAGAACGTATAGTTATCACTATTGACAACATAACAAAGAAGATATTTTCAACGAAAGTTAATTTTAGACAAAATCCGCCAGGAATAGAAACTGCTCAGTTTTTACCAAAAATTGCTACACCCAACAACACCAAAATATGCTGAACATACAACCTAGGGCTCCTTGCCTAACATTACGGTCGCAGTGTCGGATGTAAAACAAGATAAACCGGTGTTATCTATCCATTGCTTAGCACCATACCAGGTGCTGTAAAAATTCTTTTTAAATCTTGTTGCATTTATTTATAGGCCAGAGTAATCACTGTTGAGCATTTCTGACTGCTATGCAAAAGTCTGAAACCTTTCAGCATGCACAGGGGCTTTCTATCATTTTATACATAGTCCAGTCAGTCCAGTTGAACATTTTTACGGGACACAAATGCTGAGACAGAGGATGAGGTTTAAATTAATACTAATATTAAGACTAATTTAGACTTGATTTGAAACTGCAAGTAGTTTGTTGTCAAAAAGTTATAACTGACAATTATTACCCGTTGCGTTTCAGGTTCATACTGCAAAAGCAAAAATGAAACAGAATATTAAAAAAAAAATGATGCTTTGTCTGTTTTACACTTTCCTCGCGTCTGATTCCGCTTCTTCCGTGTGTCAACCAAGCATATCTGTCAACTATTTTGTTACCGACTTTTTTACCGACGACGTCCTATCCCGTTTTGGTTGCTCTCACATTTCGGGACAGTAAATTCCATTATGGCGGAAGTGAAGTGGTTGGTTTTCTTGCTGGAACGAATTGATCATTTGATCAGCTCAACGCTGCTCATGCTTTACCTCTACCTCTTATTACCATGCTTTTCAGTTCACAAACTGATTTCCATTCCGTAAGAAGATGATCTTTTGTTACCAAATGCTTTCTTGTGTGTAGCTAACTGCTAGCTCTTAGTTAGCTAGCTAGTAAGAAAAATGTTTTTGTGATTCTGTCTGACAGAATACAATTCTGCTGTTTAAATCAATACCCTATGTTTCAAAGCAAAGCAAAATATGTCAACACATAGCTAATATGGATTAGGCTGTATCAGACCACAAAATTTTGTCGTTTAAAGGGAACGAAGCTTTATTTACCCCAATTTTACCGATAATAAAGGGTGTGAGAGAGAGATATTTATTTAACAGTAGTAATCACATAATATATACAAAAAATAGTTATACAGATGTCAAGTGATCCTACTGTTGGGAGACCGCCATTATTAGCTAAAAGCTATGGACAAAGATGGCGACCACCCGTCAGTACAAAAATAATACAAGGAGATGCAATACCAGAGGCATGCGAACACAAAAAAAACCAAAAACCAAATCAAAAATCATGTGTACAATGTGAAAAAAAATTTAGTCAAGTACTTTTTGAGCTCAGAACAACTGAGGGTGATGAATAGGCTATCAGGAGAGGAAAGTTGAAGGATATTCCCTGAAGAGATGCACTGGTACCGTATTGAATCAGAACCAAAAGCTTTTGTATGCTGCGAGGGAATGTTTATAAGGCCAAGGGTGGACCCACATGTACTATAAGTATGAGTGAAGTCAACCTCGAAGGTACTTAGAAGGGCCTCTGGGAGGTTTTTGTGGTACAGATTGTGAAGAAATAATACATTTTTAAGGTGTACCATATCAGAGAATTTCAGTATGCCAAGACTGTTGAAGAGAGGGTTAGTTGGTGCAACAAATTGTCCAAAGGTCATAATTCTGACTACGCGCTGTTGGAGGATATAAATATGATTAATGAGAGAGCTAATGGGCTGACCCCAGATTTCACTGCAGTATTGAATATAACTGCCAGAGATTGCGTAGTAAACAGGTACGAGTATACTCCGGGGAACATAATGGCGAAGGATAGAGAGTGCTCCATTTGCCATTTTGAGTTTTATTGCAGCAGCACTGATCTGAGATTTCCAACTCAGGTTAGAGTCCAAGAAAATGCCAAGATATTTAATAGCGTCACTAGGGAAAATTCTTTTGCCGTTCATTTTGATCCTAAAGTCATAGTTTACTTGTTTAAGTTTGTGCCTAAACAAGGTATATTCAGTTTTACTTGCATTTAAGGAAATTTTGTTGGCATTGAGCCATTGTGTCAAGAGCTTGAGGTCAATGTTGATTCTCTTGGAAAGTGACTTTAACGACTTGTTGAAGCATATCAGATTAGTGTCATCGGCAAAGTGATGGACAAGAGAGTACTTCATAGAATGATACCGATCATTTATGTAGATAAGGAATAGAAGAGGACCAAGCACAGAACCTTGAGGGGCACCATGACGGACAAATTTGTACGTTGAGTTATATCCACTTATTGATACAAATAGTTGGCGATTTGAAAGATACGATCGCAACAAATTAAGTGGTTTGCCCCTGATGCCGTAATGGAAAAGTTTTTTAAGGAGAATTTCATGATCAACAGTGTCGAAAGCCTTCTGAAGGTCAATGAAAACACCACAGGCAAAATTACCAGAATCTAATGCATCCATTAATTGTTGACAGATATTTTGAAAGGTCTGTTGTGTAAAGATAATTTTATGCCGAGTTAGAAACTGATATACACGTTTGTATATTAGCTTCTCAAAAATTTTATCAATGTTAGATAATAGAGAAATAGGGCGATAATTGGTGCAATTTGTTTTGGGACCTTTTTTATGAACAGGTATCACCTTCGCAATTTTAAGCAATTTCAATATTGAATTTGGAAGCTAAAAGGACCAGTAGATTTATTTAAGTTTAGGGAAGAGATGCAAGAGATTATTTCGATTTCATCAACAGGAGATAAGAAAAAGGAGAAAGGATTACGGTCATGAAGAAAATGTGAGAAGTGCTTTGATGAAAAAGGTATTTTGGCCTGTATTTTGTCAGCAATATATAGATGAAAAATAGTTATTAAAAGTGTTAGATATGGTAGTAGGGTCAGAAATAGGTTCATTGTTTACTTCAAGACAAGTGGGAGAGGATGAGTTGTTAGATTTAGAAGAGATGATAGAGTTGATGCCCTTCCGTACCTTTCGTATGTTTTGTAGGTTATCACGAAAATATTGTGACAGATATTTATTTTTACTCCGCCTGCACAGGGATACAATTTGATTGTGATATAGTTTATATTGCTTATGGAGAGCAGATTTAACTATAGGATTTTTCACCTTAATAAAAGATTTATACAGTTTGTCACGTTGGCTAATAGATTTGATGATGCCTTTCGTGATCCAAGGTTTTAATTGTTTTCTGGTTAATTTTTTCTGTGGAGCATATCGGTCCAAAAGGGTCTCGACTCTGTTGAAGAAATTGCGAAAAGAGAGATTTATATCATCAGATCCCACATTTAAAACTTCATTCCAGCTTGTATCGTTAAACTCTTGGACAAATTTTTTGCGTTAAAATTTTTCCAATCTCTGAACATTGTAAAGTTTTTTTGAGGAGGATCATAAGGATTTCTTTCACAGATAAGAAATTGTGGTAAATGGTCAGATATTGCTGTACAAATATTGCCCGACACAGTATTTGTATTATGACAGTTGGTAAAGATATTATCAATGAGAGTACTGGATAGATTTGTTATCCTTGTAGGATATGTTAAATGAGGTAGTAATGAAAAAGAGGATGTGATGTCGAAGAAGTTATTCACACTGTTATTAGAATCGCAGTTAAGGAGGTTTATGTTAAAGTCACCTAAAAGAACCAACATTTCGTTTTCCCGAGAGACAGCTTCCAATAGAGGAGACAAATATAGTGAATTGAATTCATCCACCAACATACATGGATGTCTGTAGATGCATCCAACAACTATATTCCTCTCCTTGGTTTGGGTTATTTCTATAAATATAGACTCGAGCTCTTTGCTTTTAAATGCAAGTTGACTTAGGTCATCACAGCAAGTGTAATTAAGAGAGGAAGAAATATACAAAAGAGAACCACCTCTTTCAGAATCACAGGGTGTGTGTTCCATATTGTAATTTGGTAGGGAACAGTTTTGAATAAAATTAGATGTAATTTAGTCTCAGTGATGACAATGATGCTGAAATCAAGACCCATTTGGCCAAGTAGGAGCTTAAGTTCTTCATGGTGGAGAGATAGGGAGGCAATATTCAAATGAAAAAAAGAGAGACTTTTGGAGGAGAATTTTTTAGAGTGAAATTCTTCTACTTCATAGTACTTGCAGTTAACCTCACCCATACCGTAAGGTTGATTAAGAATTTCAGGAGAAAGGGAATTCAAATGGGATAAAAAAGGTTTCAAATGATCGTTAGTTGGTTGGTTTATGCTTCCATCACTGGGCGAGCTTTCAGGTCGTAAAAAAGGGAAAATTTGTTCACGGCATTTAATACAGTGCCAATCTTCAGTGGAATTGTATGAGTGTAAGAAGGGTAACAGTGAATGATTTTTTGTTGACCTCATTTTTCGTTGTTAGAATAACGATAGATGAGTGGCCAATGTTTACAAAGTTCAGTATATATATGCACGCATTCTTACTGACAAAAAAGGACAATAGTGACAAAGTGGTTATTAGTTTTAATTTATGGATTGTAAGAAAAAAAGATTAACAAGGAATTCTGTTCTTTGCGCAAAAATGACTGCTACAAATCAATCCTGAATATATATTTGTGAAATATTACACTTGGACTAACGAAAAATTGTTCACACTATTTAAAGGTTATGGTAACAACAGGGTAACGGGACAATCTGTATATACCCCAAAATTTTTGTGGCCCAATGTGATAGATAGATAGATGTGCATATTTTACATGGCTAGCCTCACACATATTGAGACATATACCCTGTCTATTATTTCCAGAAAGGAACATGGCTTGTTTGGGAGTCCTTGAGTATTTAATGCCTATTTTGAGCTACGCAGACCCAATTAGGGTGCATGCTTTACCAGACAACTCCATGCAACATGCAAAGGCCCACACAGTGTGCCATCTCCCCAATTTCCCTCACATGGCTTTGGTTAACCTGGGGCTATGGTAACATTCACTCGCCCAAATTGAATTGCCGCCAAGGGGAATCAAACCCCAGTCTCCCACACAAAGTGTGAGAGTTATAACCACTAAGCTACGGCAGCCACATATTGCTTCTTGCTGGGCTTGATCCTGGGGTGGCAGCGAACATCAATGACCACAGGATCGTATGTACTATTATACATTTATACATTATAAATGGTATGTATTATGCATAGCTAGCTATCTGGTAGCCTAGTTAACTAAGCTTTCTTCTTCGAGTTGATAAAATGAGTTTCTCTCAAACTAAAGCTTAGACGCAAACGAATGACTCAGCGGAAACCCCGAATTTAAATTGGACAATGTGACTAATCGCTTCGGAGGCCATTTTAATTTATCTGCGAGTTGTTTACCAAGCTTGGCCACATCTTACTCTGGTATAAACTTTATAGTTTACTAATGTTTGTTAGGGTGAGTGAAACCACTCGCTGGAATATTCGGATGAAAAGGGCTTTCCCCGACATGGACCACGTGAGCAAAGAACAATAGAATTAGCCAATCAAAAAGCGCGGCCAGATTTTGGCCGCAGAAAAATCGTTTGAGACCCAGCGTAATTTTTCCCACCTTAACTACTCCGATTTCCCGGTGGTAAGAAAAATTACGCTGGGTCTCCTGGCTAGCTATCTGGCTGTTTATAGCTGGCTATGGGCTGTCAGCATACAATTATCTGTTAATGGCTGTTAAACTTCTGACCCATATGATTCCTGCTTTTTTTTCCCTCAACTTTGTATTCTTCTTTTACTTGTTCATAGGGTAGGGTCGATAGCGGTGCTCTCCCCGCCATCTGGCGTATTTCTTCTTTAAAGCAGTAACAATGTCATGATTGCATCTTCAACCTGACTGAGATGCTCATCAAGATGCCTTTTGAATGTGTCTACTGATACACTAGTCAAATCTCTGATTTTTTTCGGGCAGTAAGTTCTATGCCCTTGCTACATAGCTACAGAAGGTTTGTGAGTTCTTTCTGATTGTTGTTGGCAATTTTTTTACTCTACCTTGTCTCTCTGACCAGACTGGCTCGATTTAAACTATTTATCAGTCTGCATTTTTTGCTCCTCCACATGTAGCTTGTCAAAATACCCAAAACTGTTGGTAACACATATCAAAAATAATGGATTGTTGATTATTATTGTTTCTTAAAAATACCCCTGGATGGCCCAAAGCAGTATCGCCATATGGCTTAATCGCCAATTGCTCCTGGCTTACCCTGAATCAGTCCGTAATAATCTGACAGGGTTTCCTGGGCTAATTCTACTCACTCACCCAGGCACATTTTTTTATAATTCATCAATCAAGGAACTAGTGTATGTGGGGTACGTACAATTAAGATGTTCCAATCCAGACAAAAGAAGACAAGACTTTGCCACATAGCTTGCATGTTTTGTATAATATCAATAACTGAGCACCATATTGTGTATGACCTTCTGCTAACTAATTATTATTTTATTTCCTCATTTTTCAGCCTTGTTGAGACAGAGTTAATTCTACATGGCATAGGGAAAAGTGCAGGGTTTTTTAACTTTGAGTCTTGGTTTGATTTCATCTCACTGATATATGTTTGAGAGGTTCCCTTCAAATTATATTGTTGTTATATTTGTTCACTTGTTTATCTATATAATATATAATATAATATATACAAAACAGAAAATATCTTTTAGCCTATACCACAGAGGCACATCCAATAAATTTGTGTCTCTTCAGAAGTATGCTATAATGGCTGTAGGATCTCTGAAATCCTATTGAAAATTTATATCTGCTTTATTGGGAATTTGAGAAAAATATGGATACTTCTGAATTAGCAAAAAAAAGCTTTTCAGCTTTCAATTTCTTCATCAGCTATTATTCTCTGATACTCTCTAATAATTCACATTTGACATGGTTTAAAAACCAAAAAAATTTATTTTCTAATAATTTTGCATGTAGGCTGGCTGTATATTTCTAATGACTTAGATTTGGTATTTTTTGCTGCATAAGTGTCAATAGGCGCTTACAAACAATTTTGATAAGAGGTGGACAACCACGATAAACAATGGGTAAAGTGCAATTTTCAAATAAAAGTTGTATTTTTCATGCACAGAAGAAATTTGTGCTATTTGTGTTTTCATGCTTGTTATGATTCATAATTCTGAAACATTTTTAAAAACTTGCTATAAGCTTTTTCATTGCAAATAATTCTAACTCAGTTTTCGAGAGTGAACAGCAGGAGACAAATGGACAAATTATTTTGATAAATCCATGTTTGTTAGCTTTTGCCACGCCAGGTTGGCATGATCACTCAGTTTTCATGCATTGAAAAAAAATAATCCCATCTTATCTTTTAATTTGTTCGTATATACTTATGTTTGTGTGTACTACTAATTTCCCTGCATGCTAATTTTCATGTTTTTGTGCAAAATAGTTTACATTATTAGTGCTTTCTCTCTAAAACCTCCCTAACCCACCTCTTTGACATTGGTTGAAATAAATATTTTCATCTGGTCTGCACAATACCTATCTTCTCTAATATTATCATCTGGTCTGCATGATACCAATGTTCTTTAATATTTTCATCTGGTCTGCACGATACCTATGTTGTCTAATATTTTTGTCACATGGTGCATAGTCAAGAAGACCACAAAATTACTGATGGTGATTATAATTGCTAGTGAGATGCGATCACGCATATTAGAATATTAAGCACACAGGTGCTAATCCTTGCGTAAGATGTTTTATATATACATCATATTTCTGTGACTTTTTTATATATACATCATATTTCTGTGACTTTTTTAAACGTTTTTTTTTGTTGAAAGTAATACAAATCCGATTTCCATGCAAAGTAATTTCGCCTCTCTGATATTCCCTCTTTTGCCCAAATCTCTCAATTTTATATACTATTTGTTTTTTTGTGGGGTGATTAGAGATTAAAACTTGTGAAATGACCGAAAGTAGAGAACTGTAACATTGTGTGATACCACACTAATGTTGTGTTGTTTGCAGACACATGACAATTTTTTTGGTCAAGGTTTGTCTTCAAAAAATGTTAATGGCTGCTATATTACTGTAAATTGTATTTTTCTTCAGTCATACTGCTCTTAACTCTTAACTTAACTCTTTGCAAACAATACTGTCTGGTTGAATCGAAATTTAAAATACCTTAACCCTTTTCGTGGCTGATTCAGCCCACACACCCCAGTTCAATTTTTTTTCCATAAATTTTTGAGGTTATAGTTTCAATTGATATTTTGTTACTTTTCCAAGTTTTATTTGGCTTAATTTTCTGGAGAAAGTTTTTTGGAAAAATATGTTAAAACTTTTAATTTACGTCAACATTTTCAGAATATTTTTTTTTAAAAAAATATTTTTAATTGTTTTTACCAGTTTTAGGTGACTTTGTTACTGACAAAATGTGAAGCAATTATACAAATATTTTACAAATCTCAAATTTAAGCTTTGTTTTTTACTGCCGTAAGTTTCATGTCTGCCCCCTCAGCATTGTGAACCCCCCAAATAGCCCTGCACGAGTTGGGTGAAGATAGCTTTAAAGAATTTTCATCTGACTTCATGGCATCATTATCGATGATGTAATAAGCATAAAACAATATTTAGTGTAGCTTCACATATGTGTTTGTTTGAATAACTTAAGGATTTTGAGAAAATTCCAAAGGACTTGATAAACAACTTTTTATTCTTCATTACATACAAAATATTACTTTTATTGCAGAAATTCCTTTAAGGTTTTTTTTCAGTTAATCTATAATCTACGTTTCATGCGTGATTTTTATTGTTCACATGTGTATTCTTGATTATGATAGATTCATCTCATCATATGTTCCGTGTGAGTATTGTTGCATGAAATCAACACACTGTGTTAACGCAAATTGTAAAAATAGTCCAAATCCAAAAATTTCTCATGTTCCAAAACTAGTGGTTGTGAAAACATATATTTAGCCATCTGCGTTAATTAACATCACGTACATTTGAGAAGTAATGATTGCTTTGTTGTGATGAATTCAGTCATGTACTCAAGATTTTCTTTTATTTGATAGACAATGTTATCTCCAAATGGGATAGTGTCACACAATCTTCAGCGAACATCTAGTGAGCCAGACCTGTGTGGGGACCTCGGTAAGAGGACGGTGAGCAACGCTTCAGTTTGTAGCAGAACTCGTGCGCATGCAAAACATATCCATGTGACAGCAGATGACATTGCTGCTACCCGTGCACGCTCCGTCTCGGGCATGGTTGCACCTGTCGAGACGAAAAACATTTCTAATGATGTAGCTGCAGATGCTTTATCAAATGGTGAAACATCCAGTGAAGTATCTTCGCAAGCTTTTGATAAGTTACGGCAAGATTTAAAGCAAGCACAGAATGAGTTACGCTCGCGGGACGACCAATGTCGAGCTTTGTCGCGTGTGAGGGGACGATGTCGACCAAGAAATCGAAGAACTGACTGCAAGTTTATTCGAAGAGGCGCACAAAATGGTGTACGAAGCTAACATGGGGCGTGCTGTAGCAGAGAAAAATTACATGAAAGCCAACTGAAATTAGACGGTTTGCAGGCTGAAGTGGGTGCTCTAAAAGTGCTTGTGATTACATCGACACCGTCAAATCCTGGTAAAATGTCGCACAAAAGAGCACCAAGTGCTGGACAGATCTGCAGCGATTGCGAAACATATCATTACATATCCAATGAAGACTATGACTGGACCGTCATTGATGTTTTAGATAAAAGAGAGGTTGACCCATTGGTCTTTCCCCAATTTGTGTCGTGGGTCGCGCAAGCCTGTCCTTTAAAAGACCACCCCTTTTTAAGCTTAATTCATAAGGATGATATTATACCTTCTTTGCGATTTTCAAATGAAGAATTGGCAAAAAGCATATACCGGTCCGTCCAAAACAACAGCCTTGCCATTGAACCAATCAAATCAAAGCCGAGAAAATGTGCATTGACAAAAACGCATGGGGAGTGTCCGTTTCGTATTCAAACAGGAGATTCCGACGAGTGGTACCCTGTAAGCGCTTCGTGTCGAGCACGCATCGTCGCTGTCGTAGATTTCTTGACGTTTTTGCGATACATACGACAGGGAATTCTTAAAAAGACCTTAATGTTATGTACTGGGAAATGA
>JASGCC010002231.1:0-29639 GCA_030067915.1 Hydractinia echinata | reverse complement strand
CTTATACATTCGATATACGGGCCGAGCCCGGGATTTACGGGAAATCGCGGGTTTTCGTTTCCGGAGATTAAACTGTTTCATTCGGCGTCTCATCAAAAATGAAAACATTTTTGAAAACTACAAGTCTCATGGGTTTTAGTGGTGAAAAAATAATTTTAAAAATCGTTCGGGAAATGAGTTTACTCCCTGGGTACTTTCTTTGTATACATTCCACTATACGGGCCGAGCCGGGATTTACGGGAAATCGCGGGTTTTCGGTTGCCGGCGATTAAACTGCTTTCATTCGGCGTCTCATCAAAAATGAAAACATTTTTGAAAACTACAAGTCTCATGGGTTTTAGTGGTGAAAAAATAATTTTAAAAATCGTTCGGGAAATGAGTTTACTCCCTGGTACTTTCTTTGTATACATTCGACTATACGGGCCGAGCCGGGATTTACGGGAAATCGCGGGTTTTCGGTTGCCGGCGATTAAACTGCTTTCATTCGGCGTCTCATCAAAAATGAAAATTTTTTGAAAACTACAAGTCTCATGGGTTTTAGTGGTGAAAAAATAATTTTAAAAATCGTTCGGGAAATGAGTTTACTCCCTGGGTACTTTCTTTGTATACATTCGACTATACGGGCCGAGCCCGGGATTTACGGGAAATCGCGGGTTTTCGGTTGCCGGCGATTAAACTGCTTTCATTCGGCGTCTCATCAAAAATGAAAACATTTTTGAAAACTACAAGTCTCATGGGTTTTAGTGGTGAAAAAATAATTTTAAAAATCGTTCGGGAAATGAGTTTACTCCCTGGGTACTTTCTTTGTATACATTCGACTATACGGGCCGAGCCGGGATTTACGGGAAATCGCGGGTTTTCGGTTGCCGGCGATTAAACTGGTTTCATTCGGCGTCTCATCAAAAATGAAAACATTTTTGAAAACTACAAGTCTCATGGGTTTTAGTGGTGAAAAAATAATTTTAAAAATCGTTCGGGAAATGAGTTTACTCCCTGCTTACTTTCTTTGTATACATTCGACTATACGGGCCGAGTCCGGGATTTACGGGAAATCGCGGGTTTTCGGTTGCCGGCGATTAAACTGCTTTCATTCGGCGTCTCATCAAAAATGAAAATTTTTGAAAACTACAAGTCTCATGGGTTTTAGTGGTGAAAAAATAATTTTAAAAATCGTTCGGGAAATGAGTTTACTCCCTGGGTACTTTCTTTGTATACATTCCACTATACGGGCCGAGCCGGGATTTACGGGAAATCGCGGGTTTTCGGTTGCCGGCGATTAAACTGCTTTCATTCGGCGTCTCATCAAAAATGAAAATTTTTGAAAACTACAAGTCTCATGGGTTTTAGTGGTGAAAAAATAATTTTAAAAATCGTTCGGGAAATGAGTTTACTCCCTGGTACTTTCTTTGTATACATTCGACTATACGGGCCGAGCCGGGATTTACGGGAAATCGCGGGTTTTCGGTTGCCGGCGATTAAACTGGTTTCATTCGGCGTCTCATCAAAAATGAAAAATTTTTGAAAACTACAAGTCTCATGGGTTTTAGTGGTGAAAAAATAATTTTAAAAATCGTTCGGGAAATGAGTTTACTCCCTGCTACTTTCTTTGTATACATTCGACTATACGGGCCGATCGGGAAATTTTTCGGTTGCCGGCGATTAAACTGCTTTCATTCGGCGTCTCATCAAAAATGAAAATTTTTTGAAAACTACAAGTCTCATGGGTTTTAGTGGTGAAAAAATAATTTTAAAAATCGTTCGGGAAATGAGTTTACTCCCTGGGTTACTTTCTTTGTATACATTCGACTATACGGGCCGAGCCGGGATTTACGGGAAATCGCGGGTTTTCGGTTGCCGGAGATTAAACTGGTTTCATTCGGCGTCTCATCAAAAATGAAAACATTTTTGAAAACTACAAGTCTCATGGGTTTTAGTGGTGAAAAAATAATTTTAAAAATCGTTCGGGAAATGAGTTTACTCCCTGGGTACTTTCTTTGTATACATTCGACTATACGGGCCGAGCCGGGATTTACGGGAAATCGCGGGTTTTCGGTTGCCGGCGATTAAACTGCTTTCATTCGGCGTCTCATCAAAAATGAAAACATTTTTGAAAACTACAAGTCTCATGGGTTTTAGTGGTGAAAAAATAATTTTAAAAATCGTTCGGGAAATGAGTTTACTCCCTGGGTACTTTCTTTGTATACATTCGACTATACGGGCCGAGCCGGGATTTACGGGAAATCGCGGGTTTTCGGTTGCCGGCGATTAAACTGCTTTCATTCGGCGTCTCATCAAAAATGAAAACATTTTTGAAAACTACAAGTCTCATGGGTTTTAGTGGTGAAAAAATAATTTTAAAAATCGTTCGGGAAATGAGTTTACTCCCTGCTACTTTCTTTGTATACATTCGACTATACGGGCCGAGCCCGGATTTACGGGAAATCGCGGGTTTTCGGTTGCCGGCGATTAAACTGCTTTCATTCGGCGTCTCATCAAAAATGAAAATATTTTTGAAAACTACAAGTCTCATGGGTTTTAGTGGTGAAAAAATAATTTTAAAAATCGTTCGGGAAATGAGTTTACTCCCTGGGTACTTTCTTTGTATACATTCGACTATACGGGCCGAGCCGGGATTTACGGGAAATCGCGGGTTTTCGGTTGCCGGCGATTAAACTGCTTTCATTCGGCGTCTCATCAAAAATGAAAACATTTTTGAAAACTACAAGTCTCATGGGTTTTAGTGGTGAAAAAATAATTTTAAAAATCGTTCGGGAAATGAGTTTACTCCCTGGGTACTTTCTTTGTATACATTCCACTATACGGGCCGAGCCGGGATTTACGGGAAATCGCGGGTTTTCGGTTGCCGGCGATTAAACTGCTTTCATTCGGCGTCTCATCAAAAATGAAAATTTTTGAAAACTACAAGTCTCATGGGTTTTAGTGGTGAAAAAATAATTTTAAAAATCGTTCGGGAAATGAGTTTACTCCCTGCTACTTTCTTTGTATACATTCGACTATACGGGCCGAGCCGGGATTTACGGGAAATCGCGGGTTTTCGGTTGCCGGCGATTAAACTGCTTTCATTCGGCGTCTCATCAAAAATGAAAACATTTTTGAAAACTACAAGTCTCATGGGTTTTAGTGGTGAAAAAATAATTTTAAAAATCGTTCGGGAAATGAGTTTACTCCCTGGGTACTTTCTTTGTATACATTCGACTATACGGGCCGAGCCGGGATTTACGGGAAATCGCGGGTTTTCGGTTGCCGAGATTAAACTGCTTTCATTCGGCGTCTCATCAAAAATGAAAACATTTTTGAAAACTACAAGTCTCATGGGTTTTAGTGGTGAAAAAATAATTTTAAAAATCGTTCGGGAAATGAGTTTACTCCCTGGGTACTTTCTTTGTATACATTCGACTATACGGGCCGAGCCGGGATTTACGGGAAATCGCGGGTTTTCGGTTGCCGGAGATTAAACTGGTTTCATTCGGCGTCTCATCAAAAATGAAAATATTTTTGAAAACTACAAGTCTCATGGGTTTTAGTGGTGAAAAAATAATTTTAAAAATCGTTCGGGAAATGAGTTTACTCCCTGGGTACTTTCTTTGTATACATTCGACTATACGGGCCGAGCCGGGATTTACGGGAAATCGCGGGTTTTCGGTTGCCGGCGATTAAACTGGTTTCATTCGGCGTCTCATCAAAAATGAAAACATTTTTGAAAACTACAAGTCTCATGGGTTTTAGTGGTGAAAAAATAATTTTAAAAATCGTTCGGGAAATGAGTTTACTCCCTGGGTACTTTCTTTGTATACATTCGACTATACGGGCCGAGCCGGGATTTACGGGAAATCGCGGGTTTTCGGTTGCCGGCGATTAAACTGGTTTCATTCGGCGTCTCATCAAAAATGAAAATATTTTTGAAAACTACAAGTCTCATGGGTTTTAGTGGTGAAAAAATAATTTTAAAAATCGTTCGGGAAATGAGTTTACTCCCTGGTACTTTCTTTGTATACATTCGACTATACGGGCCGAGCCGGGATTTACGGGAAATCGCGGGTTTTCGGTTGCCGGCGATTAAACTGGTTTCATTCGGCGTCTCATCAAAAATGAAAACATTTTTGAAAACTACAAGTCTCATGGGTTTTAGTGGTGAAAAAATAATTTTAAAAATCGTTCGGGAAATGAGTTTACTCCCTGGGTACTTTCTTTGTATACATTCCACTATACGGGCCGAGCCGGGATTTACGGGAAATCGCGGGTTTTCGGTTGCCGGATTAAACTGCTTTCATTCGGCGTCTCATCAAAAATGAAAACATTTTTGAAAACTACAAGTCTCATGGGTTTTAGTGGTGAAAAAATAATTTTAAAAATCGTTCGGGAAATGAGTTTACTCCCTTACTTTCTTTGTATACATTCGACTATACGGGCCGAGCCGGGATTTACGGGAAATCGCGGGTTTTCGGTTGCCGGCGATTAAACTGCTTTCATTCGGCGTCTCATCAAAAATGAAAATTTTTGAAAACTACAAGTCTCATGGGTTTTAGTGGTGAAAAAATAATTTTAAAAATCGTTCGGGAAATGAGTTTACTCCCTGGGTACTTTCTTTGTATACATTCGACTATACGGGCCGAGCCGGGATTTACGGGAAATCGCGGGTTTTCGGTTGCCGGATTAAACTGCTTTCATTCGGCGTCTCATCAAAAATGAAAACATTTTTGAAAACTACAAGTCTCATGGGTTTTAGTGGTGAAAAAATAATTTTAAAAATCGTTCGGGAAATGAGTTTACTCCCTGGGTACTTTCTTTGTATACATTCGACTATACGGGCCGAGCCGGGATTTACGGGAAATCGCGGGTTTTCGGTTGCCGGAGATTAAACTGGTTTCATTCGGCGTCTCATCAAAAATGAAAATATTTTTGAAAACTACAAGTCTCATGGGTTTTAGTGGTGAAAAAAATAATTTTAAAAATCGTTCGGGAAATGAGTTTACTCCCTGGGTACTTTCTTTGTATACATTCGACTATACGGGCCGAGCCGGGATTTACGGGGAATGGCGGGGTTTCTGTGGGTTGCGGTTGGACGGCGCTCATTCGGCGTCTCATCAAAAATGAAAACATTTTTGAAAACTACAAGTCTCATGGGTTTTAGTGGTGAAAAAATAATTTTAAAAATCGTTCGGGAAATGAGTTTACTCCCTGGGTACTTTCTTTGTATACATTCCACTATACGGGCCGAGCCGGGATTTACGGGAAATCGCGGGTTTTCGGTTGCCGGCGATTAAACTGGTTTCATTCGGCGTCTCATCAAAAATGAAATTTTTGAAAACTACAAGTCTCATGGGTTTTAGTGGTGAAAAAATAATTTTAAAAATCGTTCGGGAAATGAGTTTACTCCCTGGGTACTTTCTTTGTATACATTCCACTATACGGGCCGAGCCGGGATTTACGGGAAATCGCGGGTTTTCGGTTGCCGGCGATTAAACTGCTTTCATTCGGCGTCTCATCAAAAATGAAAACATTTTTGAAAACTACAAGTCTCATGGGTTTTAGTGGTGAAAAAATAATTTTAAAAATCGTTCGGGAAATGAGTTTACTCCCTGGGTACTTTCTTTGTATACATTCGACTATACGGGAGCCGGGATTTACGGGAAATCGCGGGTTTTCGGTTGCCGGCGATTAAACTGGTTTCATTCGGCGTCTCATCAAAAATGAAAATTTTTGAAAACTACAAGTCTCATGGGTTTTAGTGGTGAAAAAATAATTTTAAAAATCGTTCGGGAAATGAGTTTACTCCCTGCTACTTTCTTTGTATACATTCGACTATACGGGCCGAGCCGGGATTTACGGGAAATCGCGGGTTTTCGGTTGCCGGCGATTAAACTGCTTTCATTCGGCGTCTCATCAAAAATGAAAATTTTTTGAAAACTACAAGTCTCATGGGTTTTAGTGGTGAAAAAATAATTTTAAAAATCGTTCGGGAAATGAGTTTACTCCCTGGGTACTTTCTTTGTATACATTCGACTATACGGGCCGAGCCCGGGATTTACGGGAAATCGCGGGTTTTTGGTTGCCGGAGATTAAACTGCTTTCATTCGGCGTCTCATCAAAAATGAAAATTTTTGAAAACTACAAGTCTCATGGGTTTTAGTGGTGAAAAAATAATTTTAAAAATCGTTCGGGAAATGAGTTTACTCCCTGGGTACTTTCTTTGTATACATTCACTATACGGGCCGAGCCGGGATTTACGGGAAATCGCGGGTTTTCGGTTGCCGGATTAAACTGGTTTCATTCGGCGTCTCATCAAAAATGAAAACATTTTTGAAAACTACAAGTCTCATGGGTTTTAGTGGTGAAAAAATAATTTTAAAAATCGTTCGGGAAATGAGTTTACTCCCTGGGTACTTTCTTTGTATACATTCGACTATACGGGCCGAGCCCGGGATTTACGGGAAATCGCGGGTTTTCGGTTGCCGGAGATTAAACTGGTTTCATTCGGCGTCTCATCAAAAATGAAAACATTTTTGAAAACTACAAGTCTCATGGGTTTTAGTGGTGAAAAAATAATTTTAAAAATCGTTCGGGAAATGAGTTTACTCCCTGGGTACTTTCTTTGTATACATTCCACTATACGGGCCGAGCCGGGATTTACGGGAAATCGCGGGTTTTCGGTTGCCGGAGATTAAACTGGTTTCATTCGGCGTCTCATCAAAAATGAAAATATTTTTGAAAACTACAAGTCTCATGGGTTTTAGTGGTGAAAAAATAATTTTAAAAATCGTTCGGGAAATGAGTTTACTCCCTGGGTACTTTCTTTGTATACATTCCACTATACGGGCCGAGCCGGGATTTACGGGAAATCGCGGGTTTTCGGTTGCCGGCGATTAAACTGCTTTCATTCGGCGTCTCATCAAAAATGAAAACATTTTTGAAAACTACAAGTCTCATGGGTTTTAGTGGTGAAAAAATAATTTTAAAAATCGTTCGGGAAATGAGTTTACTCCCTGGGTACTTTCTTTGTATACATTCGACTATACGGGCCGAGCCGGGATTTACGGGAAATCGCGGGTTTTCGGTTGCCGGCGATTAAACTGCTTTCATTCGGCGTCTCATCAAAAATGAAAACATTTTTGAAAACTACAAGTCTCATGGGTTTTAGTGGTGAAAAAATAATTTTAAAAATCGTTCGGGAAATGAGTTTACTCCCTGGGTACTTTCTTTGTATACATTCGACTATACGGGCCGAGCCGGGATTTACGGGAAATCGCGGGTTTTCGGTTGCCGGAGATTAAACTGGTTTCATTCGGCGTCTCATCAAAAATGAAAACATTTTTGAAAACTACAAGTCTCATGGGTTTTAGTGGTGAAAAAATAATTTTAAAAATCGTTCGGGAAATGAGTTTACTCCCTGGGTACTTTCTTTGTATACATTCGACTATACGGGCCGAGCCGGGATTTACGGGAAATCGCGGGTTTTCGGTTGCCGGCGATTAAACTGCTTTCATTCGGCGTCTCATCAAAAATGAAAACATTTTTGAAAACTACAAGTCTCATGGGTTTTAGTGGTGAAAAAATAATTTTAAAAATCGTTCGGGAAATGAGTTTACTCCCTGGGTACTTTCTTTGTATACATTCGACTATACGGGCCGAGCCGGGATTTACGGGAAATCGCGGGTTTTCGGTTGCCGGAGATTAAACTGCTTTCATTCGGCGTCTCATCAAAAATGAAAATATTTTTGAAAACTACAAGTCTCATGGGTTTTAGTGGTGAAAAAATAATTTTAAAAATCGTTCGGGAAATGAGTTTACTCCCTGGGTACTTTCTTTGTATACATTCCATACGGGCCGAGCCGGGATTTACGGGAAATCGCGGGTTTTCGGTTGCCGGCGATTAAACTGGTTTCATTCGGCGTCTCATCAAAAATGAAAACATTTTTGAAAACTACAAGTCTCATGGGTTTTAGTGGTGAAAAAAAATTTTAAAAATCGTTCGGGAAATGAGTTTACTCCCTGGGTACTTTCTTTGTATACATTCGACTATACGGGCCGAGCCGGGATTTACGGGAAATCGCGGGTTTTCGGTTGCCGGAGATTAAACTGCTTTCATTCGGCGTCTCATCAAAAATGAAAATATTTTTGAAAACTACAAGTCTCATGGGTTTTAGTGGTGAAAAAATAATTTTAAAAATCGTTCGGGAAATGAGTTTACTCCCTGGGTACTTTCTTTGTATACATTCGACTATACGGGCCGAGTCGGGATTTTTTCGGTTGCCGGCGATTAAACTGCTTTCATTCGGCGTCTCATCAAAAATGAAAATTTTTTTGAAAACTACAAGTCTCATGGGTTTTAGTGGTGAAAAAATAATTTTAAAAATCGTTCGGGAAATGAGTTTACTCCCTGGGTACTTTCTTTGTATACATTCGACTATACGGGCCGAGCCGGGATTTACGGGAAATCGCGGGTTTTCGGTTGCCGGAGATTAAACTGGTTTCATTCGGCGTCTCATCAAAAATGAAAACATTTTTGAAAACTACAAGTCTCATGGGTTTTAGTGGTGAAAAAATAATTTTAAAAATCGTTCGGGAAATGAGTTTACTCCCTGCTTACTTTCTTTGTATACATTCGACTATACGGGCCGAGCCGGGATTTACGGGAAATCGCGGGTTTTCGGTTGCCGGAGATTAAACTGCTTTCATTCGGCGTCTCATCAAAAATGAAAACATTTTTGAAAACTACAAGTCTCATGGGTTTTAGTGGTGAAAAAATAATTTTAAAAATCGTTCGGGAAATGAGTTTACTCCCTGGGTACTTTCTTTGTATACATTCGACTATACGGGCCGAGCCGGGATTTACGGGAAATCGCGGGTTTTCGGTTGCCGGAGATTAAACTGGTTTCATTCGGCGTCTCATCAAAAATGAAAATATTTTTGAAAACTACAAGTCTCATGGGTTTTAGTGGTGAAAAAATAATTTTAAAAATCGTTCGGGAAATGAGTTTACTCCCTGGGTACTTTCTTTGTATACATTCGACTATACGGGCCGAGCCGGGATTTACGGGAAATCGCGGGTTTTCGGTTGCCGGCGATTAAACTGCTTTCATTCGGCGTCTCATCAAAAATGAAAACATTTTTGAAAACTACAAGTCTCATGGGTTTTAGTGGTGAAAAAATAATTTTAAAAATCGTTCGGGAAATGAGTTTACTCCCTGGGTACTTTCTTTGTATACATTCCACTATACGGGCCGAGCCCGGGATTTACGGGAAATCGCGGGTTTTCGGTTGCCGGCGATTAAACTGGTTTCATTCGGCGTCTCATCAAAAATGAAAACATTTTTGAAAACTACAAGTCTCATGGGTTTTAGTGGTGAAAAAATAATTTTAAAAATCGTTCGGGAAATGAGTTTACTCCCTGGGTACTTTCTTTGTATACATTCGACTATACGGGCCGAGCCGGGATTTACGGGAAATCGCGGGTTTTCGGTTGCCGGCGATTAAACTGGTTTCATTCGGCGTCTCATCAAAAATGAAAATATTTTTGAAAACTACAAGTCTCATGGGTTTTAGTGGTGAAAAAATAATTTTAAAAATCGTTCGGGAAATGAGTTTACTCCCTGGGTACTTTCTTTGTATACATTCGACTATACGGGCCGAGCCGGGATTTACGGGAAATCGCGGGTTTTCGGTTGCCGGCGATTAAACTGCTTTCATTCGGCGTCTCATCAAAAATGAAAACATTTTTGAAAACTACAAGTCTCATGGGTTTTAGTGGTGAAAAAATAATTTTAAAAATCGTTCGGGAAATGAGTTTACTCCCTGGGTACTTTCTTTGTATACATTCGACTATACGGGCCGAGCCGGGATTTACGGGAAATCGCGGGTTTTCGGTTGCCGGAGATTAAACTGCTTTCATTCGGCGTCTCATCAAAAATGAAAACATTTTTGAAAACTACAAGTCTCATGGGTTTTAGTGGTGAAAAAATAATTTTAAAAATCGTTCGGGAAATGAGTTTACTCCCTGCTTACTTTTTTTGTATACATTCGACTATACGGGCCGAGCCCGGGATTTACGGGAAATCGCGGGTTTTCGGTTGCCGGATTAAACTGCTTTCATTCGGCGTCTCATCAAAAATGAAAATATTTTTGAAAACTACAAGTCTCATGGGTTTTAGTGGTGAAAAAATAATTTTAAAAATCGTTCGGGAAATGAGTTTACTCCCTGGGTACTTTCTTTGTATACATTCCACTATACGGGCCGAGCCGGGATTTACGGGAAATCGCGGGTTTTCGGTTGCCGGCGATTAAACTGGTTTCATTCGGCGTCTCATCAAAAATGAAAACATTTTTGAAAACTACAAGTCTCATGGGTTTTAGTGGTGAAAAAATAATTTTAAAAATCGTTCGGGAAATGAGTTTACTCCCTGCTACTTTCTTTGTATACATTCGACTATACGGGCCGAGCCGGGATTTACGGGAAATCGCGGGTTTTCGGTTGCCGGCGATTAAACTGCTTTCATTCGGCGTCTCATCAAAAATGAAAACATTTTTGAAAACTACAAGTCTCATGGGTTTTAGTGGTGAAAAAATAATTTTAAAAATCGTTCGGGAAATGAGTTTACTCCCTGGGTACTTTCTTTGTATACATTCCACTATACGGGCCGAGCCGGGATTTACGGGAAATCGCGGGTTTTCGGTTGCCGGAGATTAAACTGGTTTCATTCGGCGTCTCATCAAAAATGAAAACATTTTTGAAAACTACAAGTCTCATGGGTTTTAGTGGTGAAAAAATAATTTTAAAAATCGTTCGGGAAATGAGTTTACTCCCTGGGTACTTTCTTTGTATACATTCGACTATACGGGCCGAGTCCGGGATTTTTTCGGTTGCCGGCGATTAAACTGCTTTCATTCGGCGTCTCATCAAAAATGAAAATTTTTTTGAAAACTACAAGTCTCATGGGTTTTAGTGGTGAAAAAATAATTTTAAAAATCGTTCGGGAAATGAGTTTACTCCCTGCTTACTTTCTTTGTATACATTCGACTATACGGGCCGAGCCGGGATTTACGGGAAATCGCGGGTTTTCGGTTGCCGGCGATTAAACTGCTTTCATTCGGCGTCTCATCAAAAATGAAAAATTTTTGAAAACTGCAAGTCTCATGGGTTTTAGTGGTGAAAAAATAATTTTAAAAATCGTTCGGGAAATGAGTTTACTCCCTGGGTACTTTCTTTGTATACATTCGACTATACGGGCCGAGCCGGGATTTACGGGAAATCGCGGGTTTTCGGTTGCCGGCGATTAAACTGCTTTCATTCGGCGTCTCATCAAAAATGAAAACATTTTTGAAAACTACAAGTCTCATGGGTTTTAGTGGTGAAAAAATAATTTTAAAAATCGTTCGGGAAATGAGTTTACTCCCTGGGTACTTTCTTTGTATACATTCCACTATACGGGCCGAGCCGGGATTTACGGGAAATCGCGGGTTTTCGGTTGCCGGCGATTAAACTGGTTTCATTCGGCGTCTCATCAAAAATGAAAATTTTTGAAAACTACAAGTCTCATGGGTTTTAGTGGTGAAAAAATAATTTTAAAAATCGTTCGGGAAATGAGTTTACTCCCTGGGTACTTTCTTTGTATACATTCGACTATACGGGCCGAGCCGGGATTTACGGGAAATCGCGGGTTTTCGGTTGCCGGCGATTAAACTGCTTTCATTCGGCGTCTCATCAAAAATGAAAACATTTTTGAAAACTACAAGTCTCATGGGTTTTAGTGGTGAAAAAATAATTTTAAAAATCGTTCGGGAAATGAGTTTACTCCCTGGGTACTTTCTTTGTATACATTCGACTATACGGGCCGAGCCGGATTTACGGGAAATCGCGGGTTTTCGGTTGCCGGCGATTAAACTGCTTTCATTCGGCGTCTCATCAAAAATGAAAAATTTTTGAAAACTACAAGTCTCATGGGTTTTAGTGGTGAAAAAATAATTTTAAAAATCGTTCGGGAAATGAGTTTACTCCCTGCTACTTTCTTTGTATACATTCGACTATACGGGCCGAGCCGGGATTTACGGGAAATCGCGGGTTTTCGGTTGCCGGCGATTAAACTGCTTTCATTCGGCGTCTCATCAAAAATGAAAACATTTTTGAAAACTACAAGTCTCATGGGTTTTAGTGGTGAAAAAATAATTTTAAAAATCGTTCGGGAAATGAGTTTACTCCCTGGGTACTTTCTTTGTATACATTCGACTATACGGGCCGAGCCGGGATTTACGGGAAATCGCGGGTTTTCGGTTGCCGGCGATTAAACTGCTTTCATTCGGCGTCTCATCAAAAATGAAAATATTTTTGAAAACTACAAGTCTCATGGGTTTTAGTGGTGAAAAAATAATTTTAAAAATCGTTCGGGAAATGAGTTTACTCCCTGGGTACTTTCTTTGTATACATTCCTATACGGGCCGAGCCGGGATTTACGGGAAATCGCGGGTTTTCGGTTGCCGGCGATTAAACTGCTTTCATTCGGCGTCTCATCAAAAATGAAAACATTTTTGAAAACTACAAGTCTCATGGGTTTTAGTGGTGAAAAAATAATTTTAAAAATCGTTCGGGAAATGAGTTTACTCCCTGGGTACTTTCTTTGTATACATTCGACTATACGGGCCGAGCCGGGATTTACGGGAAATCGCGGGTTTTCGGTTGCCGGCGATTAAACTGCTTTCATTCGGCGTCTCATCAAAAATGAAAACATTTTTGAAAACTACAAGTCTCATGGGTTTTAGTGGTGAAAAAATAATTTTAAAAATCGTTCGGGAAATGAGTTTACTCCCTGGGTACTTTCTTTGTATACATTCGACTATACGGGCCGAGCCGGGATTTACGGGAAATCGCGGGTTTTCGGTTGCCGGAGATTAAACTGGTTTCATTCGGCGTCTCATCAAAAATGAAAATATTTTTGAAAACTACAAGTCTCATGGGTTTTAGTGGTGAAAAAATAATTTTAAAAATCGTTCGGGAAATGAGTTTACTCCCTGGGTACTTTCTTTGTATACATTCGACTATACGGGCCGAGCCGGGATTTACGGGAAATCGCGGGTTTTCGGTTGCCGGCGATTAAACTGCTTTCATTCGGCGTCTCATCAAAAATGAAAACATTTTTGAAAACTACAAGTCTCATGGGTTTTAGTGGTGAAAAAATAATTTTAAAAATCGTTCGGGAAATGAGTTTACTCCCTGGGTACTTTCTTTGTATACATTCGACTATACGGGCCGAGCCGGGATTTACGGGAAATCGCGGGTTTTCGGTTGCCGGCGATTAAACTGCTTTCATTCGGCGTCTCATCAAAAATGAAAACATTTTTGAAAACTACAAGTCTCATGGGTTTTAGTGGTGAAAAAATAATTTTAAAAATCGTTCGGGAAATGAGTTTACTCCCTGGGTACTTTCTTTGTATACATTCCACTATACGGGCCGAGCCGGGATTTACGGGAAATCGCGGGTTTTCGGTTGCCGGCGATTAAACTGCTTTCATTCGGCGTCTCATCAAAAATGAAAATATTTTTGAAAACTACAAGTCTCATGGGTTTTAGTGGTGAAAAAATAATTTTAAAAATCGTTCGGGAAATGAGTTTACTCCCTGCTACTTTCTTTGTATACATTCGACTATACGGGCCGAGCCGGATTTACGGGAAATCGCGGGTTTTCGGTTGCCGGATTAAACTGCTTTCATTCGGCGTCTCATCAAAAATGAAAATATTTTTGAAAACTACAAGTCTCATGGGTTTTAGTGGTGAAAAAATAATTTTAAAAATCGTTCGGGAAATGAGTTTACTCCCTGCTTACTTTCTTTGTATACATTCGACTATACGGGCCGAGCCGGGATTTACGGGAAATCGCGGGTTTTCGGTTGCCGGATTAAACTGCTTTCATTCGGCGTCTCATCAAAAATGAAAATATTTTTGAAAACTACAAGTCTCATGGGTTTTAGTGGTGAAAAAATAATTTTAAAAATCGTTCGGGAAATGAGTTTACTCCCTGCTACTTTCTTTGTATACATTCGACTATACGGGCCGAGCCGGGATTTACGGGAAATCGCGGGTTTTCGGTTGCCGGCGATTAAACTGCTTTCATTCGGCGTCTCATCAAAAATGAAAATATTTTTGAAAACTACAAGTCTCATGGGTTTTAGTGGTGAAAAAATAATTTTAAAAATCGTTCGGGAAATGAGTTTACTCCCTGGGTACTTTCTTTGTATACATTCCACTATACGGGCCGAGCCGGGATTTACGGGAAATCGCGGGTTTTCGGTTGCCGGAGATTAAACTGGTTTCATTCGGCGTCTCATCAAAAATGAAAATTTTTTTGAAAACTACAAGTCTCATGGGTTTTAGTGGTGAAAAAATAATTTTAAAAATCGTTCGGGAAATGAGTTTACTCCCTGCTACTTTCTTTGTATACATTCGACTATACGGGATTTACGGGAAATCGCGGGTTTTCGGTTGCCGGATTAAACTGCTTTCATTCGGCGTCTCATCAAAAATGAAAATATTTTGAAAACTACAAGTCTCATGGGTTTTAGTGGTGAAAAAATAATTTTAAAAATCGTTCGGGAAATGAGTTTACTCCCTGCTACTTTCTTTGTATACATTCGACTATACGGGCCGAGCCGGGATTTACGGGAAATCGCGGGTTTTCGGTTGCCGGCGATTAAACTGCTTTCATTCGGCGTCTCATCAAAAATGAAAATATTTTTGAAAACTACAAGTCTCATGGGTTTTAGTGGTGAAAAAATAATTTTAAAAATCGTTCGGGAAATGAGTTTACTCCCTGCTACTTTCTTTGTATACATTCGACTATACGGGCCGAGCCGGGATTTACGGGAAATCGCGGGTTTTCGGTTGCCGGCGATTAAACTGCTTTCATTCGGCGTCTCATCAAAAATGAAAATATTTTTGAAAACTACAAGTCTCATGGGTTTTAGTGGTGAAAAAATAATTTTAAAAATCGTTCGGGAAATGAGTTTACTCCCTGCTTACTTTCTTTGTATACATTCGACTATACGGGATTTACGGGAAATCGCGGGTTTTCGGTTGCCGGCGATTAAACTGCTTTCATTCGGCGTCTCATCAAAAATGAAAATATTTTTGAAAACTACAAGTCTCATGGGTTTTAGTGGTGAAAAAATAATTTTAAAAATCGTTCGGGAAATGAGTTTACTCCCTGCTACTTTCTTTGTATACATTCGACTATACGGGCCGAGCCGGATTTACGGGAAATCGCGGGTTTTCGGTTGCCGGCGATTAAACTGGTTTCATTCGGCGTCTCATCAAAAATGAAAACATTTTTGAAAACTACAAGTCTCATGGGTTTTAGTGGTGAAAAAATAATTTTAAAAATCGTTCGGGAAATGAGTTTACTCCCTGGGTACTTTCTTTGTATACATTCCACTATACGGGCCGAGCGGATTTACGGGAAATCGCGGGTTTTCGGTTGCCGGCGATTAAACTGGTTTCATTCGGCGTCTCATCAAAAATGAAAATATTTTTGAAAACTACAAGTCTCATGGGTTTTAGTGGTGAAAAAATAATTTTAAAAATCGTTCGGGAAATGAGTTTACTCCCTGGTACTTTCTTTGTATACATTCCTATACGGGCCGAGCCGGGATTTACGGGAAATCGCGGGTTTTCGGTTGCCGGCGATTAAACTGGTTTCATTCGGCGTCTCATCAAAAATGAAAATATTTTTGAAAACTACAAGTCTCATGGGTTTTAGTGGTGAAAAAATAATTTTAAAAATCGTTCGGGAAATGAGTTTACTCCCTGGGTACTTTCTTTGTATACATTCGACTATACGGGCCGAGCCGGATTTACGGGAAATCGCGGGTTTTCGGTTGCCGGCGATTAAACTGCTTTCATTCGGCGTCTCATCAAAAATGAAAACATTTTTGAAACCTACAAGTCTCATGGGTTTTAGTGGTGAAAAAATAATTTTAAAAATCGTTCGGGAAATGAGTTTACTCCCTGGGTACTTTCTTTGTATACATTCCACTATACGGGCCGAGCCGGATTTACGGGAAATCGCGGGTTTTCGGTTGCCGGCGATTAAACTGGTTTCATTCGGCGTCTCATCAAAAATGAAAATATTTTTGAAAACTACAAGTCTCATGGGTTTTAGTGGTGAAAAAATAATTTTAAAAATCGTTCGGGAAATGAGTTTACTCCCTGGGTACTTTCTTTGTATACATTCCACTATACGGGCCGAGCCGGATTTACGGGAAATCGCGGGTTTTCGGTTGCCGGCGATTAAACTGGTTTCATTCGGCGTCTCATCAAAAATGAAAATATTTTGAAAACTACAAGTCTCATGGTTTTAGTGGTGAAAAAAAATTTTAAAAATCGTTCGGGAAATGAGTTTACTCCCTGGTACTTTCTTTGTATACATTCGACTATACGGGCCGAGCCCGGATTTACGGGAAATCGGGGTTTTCGGTTGCCGGCGATTAAACTGCTTTCATTCGGCGTCTCATCAAAAATGAAAATTTTTGAAAACTACAAGTCTCATGGGTTTTAGTGGTGAAAAAATAATTTTAAAAATCGTTCGGGAAATGAGTTTACTCCCTTACTTTCTTTGTATACATTCCACTATACGGGATTTACGGGAAATCGCGGGTTTTCGGTTGCCGGCGATTAAACTGCTTTCATTCGGCGTCTCATCAAAAATGAAAATATTTTTGAAAACTAAGTCTCATGGGTTTTAGTGGTGAAAAAATAATTTTAAAAATCGTTCGGGAAATGAGTTTACTCCCTGGGTACTTTCTTTGTATACATTCCACTATACGGGCGAGCCGGATTTACGGGAAATCGGGGTTTTCGGTTGCCGGCGATTAAACTGGTTTCATTCGGCGTCTCATCAAAAATGAAAACATTTTTGAAAACTACAAGTCTCATGGGTTTTAGTGGTGAAAAAATAATTTTAAAAATCGTTCGGGAAATGAGTTTACTCCCTGGGTACTTTCTTTGTATACATTCCACTATACGGGCCGAGGGGATTTACGGGAAATCGCGGGTTTTCGGTTGCCGGCGATTAAACTGCTTTCATTCGGCGTCTCATCAAAAATGAAAATTTTTGAAAACTACAAGTCTCATGGGTTTTAGTGGTGAAAAAATAATTTTAAAAATCGTTCGGGAAATGAGTTTACTCCCTGCTTACTTTCTTTGTATACATTCCACTATACGGGATTTACGGGAAATCGCGGGTTTTCGGTTGCCGGCGATTAAACTGCTTTCATTCGGCGTCTCATCAAAAATGAAAATATTTTTGAAAACTACAAGTCTCATGGGTTTTAGTGGTGAAAAAATAATTTTAAAAATCGTTCGGGAAATGAGTTTACTCCCTGGGTACTTTCTTTGTATACATTCCACTATACGGGCCGAGCCGGAATTTACGGGAAATCGCGGGTTTTCGGTTGCCGGCGATTAAACTGCTTTCATTCGGCGTCTCATCAAAAATGAAAACATTTTTGAAAACTACAAGTCTCATGGGTTTTAGTGGTGAAAAAATAATTTTAAAAATCGTTCGGGAAATGAGTTTACTCCCTGGGTACTTTCTTTGTATACATTCCACTATACGGGCCGAGGGGATTTACGGGAAATCGCGGGTTTTCGGTTGCCGGCGATTAAACTGCTTTCATTCGGCGTCTCATCAAAAATGAAAATATTTTTGAAAACTACAAGTCTCATGGGTTTTAGTGGTGAAAAAATAATTTTAAAAATCGTTCGGGAAATGAGTTTACTCCCTGCTACTTTCTTTGTATACATTCCACTATACGGGATTTACGGGAAATCGCGGGTTTTCGGTTGCCGGCGATTAAACTGCTTTCATTCGGCGTCTCATCAAAAATGAAAATATTTTTGAAAACTACAAGTCTCATGGGTTTTAGTGGTGAAAAAATAATTTTAAAAATCGTTCGGGAAATGAGTTTACTCCCTGCTACTTTCTTTGTATACATTCCACTATACGGGCCGAGCCGGGATTTACGGGAAATCGCGGGTTTTCGGTTGCCGGCGATTAAACTGCTTTCATTCGGCGTCTCATCAAAAATGAAAATATTTTTGAAAACTACAAGTCTCATGGGTTTTAGTGGTGAAAAAATAATTTTAAAAATCGTTCGGGAAATGAGTTTACTCCCTGCTTACTTTCTTTGTATACATTCCACTATACGGGCCGAGCCGGGATTTACGGGAAATCGCGGGTTTTCGGTTGCCGGCGATTAAACTGCTTTCATTCGGCGTCTCATCAAAAATGAAAATATTTTTGAAAACTACAAGTCTCATGGGTTTTAGTGGTGAAAAAATAATTTTAAAAATCGTTCGGGAAATGAGTTTACTCCCTGGGTACTTTCTTTGTATACATTCCACTATACGGGCCGAGCCGGGATTTACGGGAAATCGCGGGTTTTCGGTTGCCGGCGATTAAACTGCTTTCATTCGGCGTCTCATCAAAAATGAAAATATTTTTGAAAACTACAAGTCTCATGGGTTTTAGTGGTGAAAAAATAATTTTAAAAATCGTTCGGGAAATGAGTTTACTCCCTGCTTTTTCTTTGTATACATTCCTATACGGGCCGAGCCGGGATTTACGGGAAATCGCGGGTTTTCGGTTGCCGGCGATTAAACTGCTTTCATTCGGCGTCTCATCAAAAATGAAAATTTTTGAAAACTACAAGTCTCATGGGTTTTAGTGGTGAAAAAATAATTTTAAAAATCGTTCGGGAAATGAGTTTACTCCCTGGGTACTTTCTTTGTATACATTCCACTATACGGGCCGAGCCGGGATTTACGGGAAATCGCGGGTTTTCGGTTGCCGGCGATTAAACTGCTTTCATTCGGCGTCTCATCAAAAATGAAAAATGTTTTGAAAACTACAAGTCTCATGGGTTTTAGTGGTGAAAAAATAATTTTAAAAATCGTTCGGGAAATGAGTTTACTCCCTGGGTACTTTCTTTGTATACATTCCACTATACGGGCCGAGCCGGGATTTACGGGAAATCGCGGGTTTTCGGTTGCCGGCGATTAAACTGCTTTCATTCGGCGTCTCATCAAAAATGAAAATATTTTTGAAAACTACAAGTCTCATGGGTTTTAGTGGTGAAAAAATAATTTTAAAAATCGTTCGGGAAATGAGTTTACTCCCTGGGTACTTTCTTTGTATACATTCCACTATACGGGCCGAGCCGGATTTACGGGAAATCGCGGGTTTTCGGTTGCCGGCGATTAAACTGCTTTCATTCGGCGTCTCATCAAAAATGAAAAATTTTTGAAAACTACAAGTCTCATGGGTTTTAGTGGTGAAAAAATAATTTTAAAAATCGTTCGGGAAATGAGTTTACTCCCTGGGTACTTTCTTTGTATACATTCCACTATACGGGCCGAGCCGGATTTACGGGAAATCGCGGGTTTTCGGTTGCCGGCGATTAAACTGCTTTCATTCGGCGTCTCATCAAAAATGAAAATATTTTTGAAAACTACAAGTCTCATGGGTTTTAGTGGTGAAAAAATAATTTTAAAAATCGTTCGGGAAATGAGTTTACTCCCTGCTACTTTCTTTGTATACATTCGACTATACGGGATTTACGGGAAATCGCGGGTTTTCGGTTGCCGGCGATTAAACTGCTTTCATTCGGCGTCTCATCAAAAATGAAAATATTTTTGAAAACTACAAGTCTCATGGGTTTTAGTGGTGAAAAAATAATTTTAAAAATCGTTCGGGAAATGAGTTTACTCCCTGGGTACTTTCTTTGTATACATTCCACTATACGGGCCGAGCCGGATTTACGGGAAATCGCGGGTTTTCGGTTGCCGGCGATTAAACTGCTTTCATTTGGCGTCTCATCAAAAATGAAAATATTTTTGAAAACTACAAGTCTCATGGGTTTTAGTGGTGAAAAAATAATTTTAAAAATCGTTCGGGAAATGAGTTTACTCCCTGGGTACTTTCTTTGTATACATTCCACTATACGGGCCGAGTTGGGATTTACGGGAAATCGCGGGTTTTCGGTTGCCGGCGATTAAACTGCTTTCATTCGGCGTCTCATCAAAAATGAAAATATTTTTGAAAACTACAAGTCTCATGGGTTTTAGTGGTGAAAAAATAATTTTAAAAATCGTTCGGGAAATGAGTTTACTCCCTGCTACTTTCTTTGTATACATTCGACTATACGGGATTTACGGGAAATCGCGGGTTTTCGGTTGCCGGCGATTAAACTGCTTTCATTCGGCGTCTCATCAAAAATGAAAATATTTTTGAAAACTACAAGTCTCATGGGTTTTAGTGGTGAAAAAATAATTTTAAAAATCGTTCGGGAAATGAGTTTACTCCCTGGGTACTTTCTTTGTATACATTCCACTATACGGGCCGAGCCGGATTTACGGGAAATCGCGGGTTTTCGGTTGCCGGCGATTAAACTGCTTTCATTCGGCGTCTCATCAAAAATGAAAATTTTTGAAAACTACAAGTCTCATGGGTTTTAGTGGTGAAAAAATAATTTTAAAAATCGTTCGGGAAATGAGTTTACTCCCTGGGTACTTTCTTTGTATACATTCCACTATACGGGCCGAGCCGGGATTTACGGGAAATCGCGGGTTTTCGGTTGCCGGCGATTAAACTGCTTTCATTCGGCGTCTCATCAAAAATGAAAATATTTTTGAAAACTACAAGTCTCATGGGTTTTAGTGGTGAAAAAATAATTTTAAAAATCGTTCGGGAAATGAGTTTACTCCCTGGGTACTTTCTTTGTATACATTCCACTATACGGGCCGAGCCGGATTTACGGGAAATCGCGGGTTTTCGGTTGCCGGCGATTAAACTGGTTTCATTCGGCGTCTCATCAAAAATGAAAATATTTTTGAAAACTACAAGTCTCATGGGTTTTAGTGGTGAAAAAATAATTTTAAAAATCGTTCGGGAAATGAGTTTACTCCCTGCTTACTTTCTTTGTATACATTCCACTATACGGGCCGAGCCGGATTTACGGGAAATCGCGGGTTTTCGGTTGCCGGCGATTAAACTGCTTTCATTCGGCGTCTCATCAAAAATGAAAACATTTTTGAAAACTACAAGTCTCATGGGTTTTAGTGGTGAAAAAATAATTTTAAAAATCGTTCGGGAAATGAGTTTACTCCCTGGGTACTTTCTTTGTATACATTCCACTATACGGGCCGAGCCGGATTTACGGGAAATCGCGGGTTTTCGGTTGCCGGCGATTAAACTGGTTTCATTCGGCGTCTCATCAAAAATGAAAAATTTTTGAAAACTACAAGTCTCATGGGTTTTAGTGGTGAAAAAATAATTTTAAAAATCGTTCGGGAAATGAGTTTACTCCCTGGGTACTTTCTTTGTATACATTCCACTATACGGGCCGAGCCCGGGATTTACGGGAAATCGCGGGTTTTCGGTTGCCGGCGATTAAACTGGTTTCATTCGGCGTCTCATCAAAAATGAAAATATTTTTGAAAACTACAAGTCTCATGGGTTTTAGTGGTGAAAAAATAATTTTAAAAATCGTTCGGGAAATGAGTTTACTCCCTGGGTACTTTCTTTGTATACATTCCACTATACGGGCCGAGTTGGGATTTACGGGAAATCGCGGGTTTTCGGTTGCCGGCGATTAAACTGCTTTCATTCGGCGTCTCATCAAAAATGAAAATTTTTGAAAACTACAAGTCTCATGGGTTTTAGTGGTGAAAAAATAATTTTAAAAATCGTTCGGGAAATGAGTTTACTCCCTGGGTACTTTCTTTGTATACATTCCACTATACGGGATTTACGGGAAATCGCGGGTTTTCGGTTGCCGGCGATTAAACTGGTTTCATTCGGCGTCTCATCAAAAATGAAAATATTTTTGAAAACTACAAGTCTCATGGGTTTTAGTGGTGAAAAAATAATTTTAAAAATCGTTCGGGAAATGAGTTTACTCCCTGGGTACTTTCTTTGTATACATTCCACTATACGGGCCGAGCCGGATTTACGGGAAATCGCGGGTTTTCGGTTGCCGGCGATTAAACTGCTTTCATTCGGCGTCTCATCAAAAATGAAAATTTTTTGAAAACTACAAGTCTCATGGGTTTTAGTGGTGAAAAAATAATTTTAAAAATCGTTCGGGAAATGAGTTTACTCCCTGCTTACTTTCTTTGTATACATTCCACTATACGGGCCGAGCCGGGATTTACGGGAAATCGCGGGTTTTCGGTTGCCGGCGATTAAACTGCTTTCATTCGGCGTCTCATCAAAAATGAAAACATTTTTGAAAACTACAAGTCTCATGGGTTTTAGTGGTGAAAAAATAATTTTAAAAATCGTTCGGGAAATGAGTTTACTCCCTGGGTACTTTCTTTGTATACATTCCACTATACGGGCCGAGCCGGGATTTACGGGAAATCGCGGGTTTTCGGTTGCCGGCGATTAAACTGCTTTCATTCGGCGTCTCATCAAAAATGAAAATATTTTTGAAAACTACAAGTCTCATGGGTTTTAGTGGTGAAAAAATAATTTTAAAAATCGTTCGGGAAATGAGTTTACTCCCTTACTTTCTTTGTATACATTCCACTATACGGGCCGAGCCGGGATTTACGGGAAATCGCGGGTTTTCGGTTGCCGGCGATTAAACTGGTTTCATTCGGCGTCTCATCAAAAATGAAAAATTTTTGAAAACTACAAGTCTCATGGGTTTTAGTGGTGAAAAAATAATTTTAAAAATCGTTCGGGAAATGAGTTTACTCCCTGGGTACTTTCTTTGTATACATTCCACTATACGGGCCGAGCCGGTTTACGGGAAATCGCGGGTTTTCGGTTGCCGGCGATTAAACTGGTTTCATTCGGCGTCTCATCAAAAATGAAAATTTTTGAAAACTACAAGTCTCATGGGTTTTAGTGGTGAAAAAATAATTTTAAAAATCGTTCGGGAAATGAGTTTACTCCCTGGGTACTTTCTTTGTATACATTCCACTATACGGGCCGAGCCGGGATTTACGGGAAATCGCGGGTTTTCGGTTGCCGGCGATTAAACTGGTTTCATTCGGCGTCTCATCAAAAATGAAAATATTTTTGAAAACTACAAGTCTCATGGGTTTTAGTGGTGAAAAAATAATTTTAAAAATCGTTCGGGAAATGAGTTTACTCCCTGGGTACTTTCTTTGTATACATTCCACTATACGGGCCGAGCCGGATTTACGGGAAATCGCGGGTTTTCGGTTGCCGGCGATTAAACTGCTTTCATTCGGCGTCTCATCAAAAATGAAAATATTTTTGAAAACTACAAGTCTCATGGGTTTTAGTGGTGAAAAAATAATTTTAAAAATCGTTCGGGAAATGAGTTTACTCCCTGGGTACTTTCTTTGTATACATTCCACTATACGGGCCGAGCCGGATTTACGGGAAATCGCGGGTTTTCGGTTGCCGGCGATTAAACTGGTTTCATTCGGCGTCTCATCAAAAATGAAAATATTTTTGAAAAACAAGTCTCATGGGTTTTAGTGGTGAAAAAATAATTTTAAAAATCGTTCGGGAAATGAGTTTACTCCCTGGGTACTTTCTTTGTATACATTCCACTATACGGGATTTACGGGAAATCGCGGGTTTTCGGTTGCCGGCGATTAAACTGCTTTCATTCGGCGTCTCATCAAAAATGAATTTTTTGAAAACTACAAGTCTCATGGGTTTTAGTGGTGAAAAAATAATTTTAAAAATCGTTCGGGAAATGAGTTTACTCCCTGCTACTTTCTTTGTATACATTCCACTATACGGGCCGAGCCGGATTTACGGGAAATCGCGGGTTTTCGGTTGCCGGCGATTAAACTGCTTTCATTCGGCGTCTCATCAAAAATGAAAAATTTTTGAAAACTACAAGTCTCATGGGTTTTAGTGGTGAAAAAATAATTTTAAAAATCGTTCGGGAAATGAGTTTACTCCCTGGGTACTTTCTTTGTATACATTCCACTATACGGGCCGAGCCGGATTTACGGGAAATCGCGGGTTTTCGGTTGCCGGCGATTAAACTGGTTTCATTCGGCGTCTCATCAAAAATGAAAATTTTTGAAAACTACAAGTCTCATGGGTTTTAGTGGTGAAAAAATATTTTAAAAATCGTTCGGGAAATGAGTTTACTCCCTGGGTACTTTCTTTGTATACATTCCACTATACGGGCCGAGCCCAGGATTTACGGGAAATCGCGGGTTTTCGGTTGCCGGCGATTAAACTGGTTTCATTCGGCGTCTCATCAAAAATGAAAATATTTTTGAAAACTACAAGTCTCATGGGTTTTAGTGGTGAAAAAATAATTTTAAAAATCGTTCGGGAAATGAGTTTACTCCCTGGGTACTTTCTTTGTATACATTCCACTATACGGGCCGAGCCGGGATTTACGGGAAATCGCGGGTTTTCGGTTGCCGGCGATTAAACTGGTTTCATTCGGCGTCTCATCAAAAATGAAAATATTTTTGAAAACTACAAGTCTCATGGGTTTTAGTGGTGAAAAAATAATTTTAAAAATCGTTCGGGAAATGAGTTTACTCCCTGGGTACTTTCTTTGTATACATTCCACTATACGGGCCGAGCCGGGATTTACGGGAAATCGCGGGTTTTCGGTTGCCGGCGATTAAACTGCTTTCATTCGGCGTCTCATCAAAAATGAAAATATTTTTGAAAACTACAAGTCTCATGGGTTTTAGTGGTGAAAAAATAATTTTAAAAATCGTTCGGGAAATGAGTTTACTCCCTGGGTACTTTCTTTGTATACATTCCACTATACGGGCCGAGCCGGATTTACGGGAAATCGCGGGTTTTCGGTTGCCGGCGATTAAACTGGTTTCATTCGGCGTCTCATCAAAAATGAAAATATTTTTGAAAACTACAAGTCTCATGGGTTTTAGTGGTGAAAAAATAATTTTAAAAATCGTTCGGGAAATGAGTTTACTCCCTGGGTACTTTCTTTGTATACATTCCACTATACGGGCCGAGCCGGAATTTACGGGAAATCGCGGGTTTTCGGTTGCCGGCGATTAAACTGCTTTCATTCGGCGTCTCATCAAAAATGAAAATATTTTTGAAAACTACAAGTCTCATGGGTTTTAGTGGTGAAAAAATAATTTTAAAAATCGTTCGGGAAATGAGTTTACTCCCTGCTACTTTCTTTGTATACATTCGACTATACGGGGATTTACGGGAAATCGCGGGTTTTCGGTTGCCGGCGATTAAACTGCTTTCATTCGGCGTCTCATCAAAAATGAAAACATTTTTGAAAACTACAAGTCTCATGGGTTTTAGTGGTGAAAAAATAATTTTAAAAATCGTTCGGGAAATGAGTTTACTCCCTGGGTACTTTCTTTGTATACATTCGACTATACGGGCCGAGCCGGATTTACGGGAAATCGCGGGTTTTCGGTTGCCGGCGATTAAACTGCTTTCATTCGGCGTCTCATCAAAAATGAAAATATTTTTGAAAACTACAAGTCTCATGGGTTTTAGTGGTGAAAAAATAATTTTAAAAATCGTTCGGGAAATGAGTTTACTCCCTGGGTACTTTCTTTGTATACATTCCACTATACGGGCCGAGCCGGATTTACGGGAAATCGCGGGTTTTCGGTTGCCGGCGATTAAACTGCTTTCATTCGGCGTCTCATCAAAAATGAAAATATTTTTGAAAACTACAAGTCTCATGGGTTTTAGTGGTGAAAAAATAATTTTAAAAATCGTTCGGGAAATGAGTTTACTCCCTGGGTACTTTCTTTGTATACATTCCACTATACGGGCCGAGCCGGATTTACGGGAAATCGCGGGTTTTCGGTTGCCGGCGATTAAACTGCTTTCATTCGGCGTCTCATCAAAAATGAAAATATTTTTGAAAACTACAAGTCTCATGGGTTTTAGTGGTGAAAAAATAATTTTAAAAATCGTTCGGGAAATGAGTTTACTCCCTGCTACTTTCTTTGTATACATTCCACTATACGGGATTTACGGGAAATCGCGGGTTTTCGGTTGCCGGCGATTAAACTGCTTTCATTCGGCGTCTCATCAAAAATGAAAATATTTTTGAAAACTACAAGTCTCATGGGTTTTAGTGGTGAAAAAATAATTTTAAAAATCGTTCGGGAAATGAGTTTACTCCCTGGGTACTTTCTTTGTATACATTCCACTATACGGGCCGAGCCGGATTTACGGGAAATCGCGGGTTTTCGGTTGCCGGCGATTAAACTGCTTTCATTCGGCGTCTCATCAAAAATGAAAATATTTTTGAAAACTACAAGTCTCATGGGTTTTAGTGGTGAAAAAATAATTTTAAAAATCGTTCGGGAAATGAGTTTACTCCCTGCTACTTTCTTTGTATACATTCCACTATACGGGCCGAGCCGGGATTTACGGGAAATCGCGGGTTTTCGGTTGCCGGCGATTAAACTGCTTTCATTCGGCGTCTCATCAAAAATGAAAATTTTTGAAAACTACAAGTCTCATGGGTTTTAGTGGTGAAAAAATAATTTTAAAAATCGTTCGGGAAATGAGTTTACTCCCTGGGTACTTTCTTTGTATACATTCCACTATACGGGATTTACGGGAAATCGCGGGTTTTCGGTTGCCGGATTAAACTGCTTTCATTCGGCGTCTCATCAAAAATGAAAATTTTTGAAAACTACAAGTCTCATGGGTTTTAGTGGTGAAAAAATAATTTTAAAAATCGTTCGGGAAATGAGTTTACTCCCTGGGTACTTTCTTTGTATACATTCCACTATACGGGCCGAGCCGGGATTTACGGGAAATCGCGGGTTTTCGGTTGCCGGCGATTAAACTGGTTTCATTCGGCGTCTCATCAAAAATGAAAATATTTTGAAAACTACAAGTCTCATGGGTTTTAGTGGTGAAAAAATAATTTTAAAAATCGTTCGGGAAATGAGTTTACTCCCTGGGTACTTTCTTTGTATACATTCCACTATACGGGCCGAGCCGGATTTACGGGAAATCGCGGGTTTTCGGTTGCCGGCGATTAAACTGGTTTCATTCGGCGTCTCATCAAAAATGAAAATATTTTTGAAAACTACAAGTCTCATGGGTTTTAGTGGTGAAAAAATAATTTTAAAAATCGTTCGGGAAATGAGTTTACTCCCTGGGTACTTTCTTTGTATACATTCCACTATACGGGCCGAGCCGGATTTACGGGAAATCGCGGGTTTTCGGTTGCCGGCGATTAAACTGGTTTCATTCGGCGTCTCATCAAAAATGAAAATTTTTGAAAACTACAAGTCTCATGGGTTTTAGTGGTGAAAAAATAATTTTAAAAATCGTTCGGGAAATGAGTTTACTCCCTGGGTACTTTCTTTGTATACATTCCACTATACGGGCCGAGCCGGATTTACGGGAAATCGCGGGTTTTCGGTTGCCGGCGATTAAACTGCTTTCATTCGGCGTCTCATCAAAAATGAAAATTTTTGAAAACTACAAGTCTCATGGGTTTTAGTGGTGAAAAAATAATTTTAAAAATCGTTCGGGAAATGAGTTTACTCCCTGCTTACTTTCTTTGTATACATTCCACTATACGGGCCGAACGGGAAATCGCGGGTTTTCGGTTGCCGGCGATTAAACTGCTTTCATTCGGCGTCTCATCAAAAATGAAAATATTTTTGAAAACTACAAGTCTCATGGGTTTTAGTGGTGAAAAAATAATTTTAAAAATCGTTCGGGAAATGAGTTTACTCCCTGGGTACTTTCTTTGTATACATTCCACTATACGGGCCGAGCCGGGATTTACGGGAAATCGCGGGTTTTCGGTTGCCGGCGATTAAACTGCTTTCATTCGGCGTCTCATCAAAAATGAAAATATTTTTGAAAACTACAAGTCTCATGGGTTTTAGTGGTGAAAAAATAATTTTAAAAATCGTTCGGGAAATGAGTTTACTCCCTGGGTACTTTCTTTGTATACATTCCACTATACGGGCCGAGCCGGATTTACGGGAAATCGCGGGTTTTCGGTTGCCGGCGATTAAACTGCTTTCATTCGGCGTCTCATCAAAAATGAAAATATTTTTGAAAACTACAAGTCTCATGGGTTTTAGTGGTGAAAAAATAATTTTAAAAATCGTTCGGGAAATGAGTTTACTCCCTGGGTACTTTCTTTGTATACATTCCACTATACGGGCTTTACGGGAAATCGCGGGTTTTCGGTTGCCGGCGATTAAACTGGTTTCATTCGGCGTCTCATCAAAAATGAAAATATTTTTGAAAACTACAAGTCTCATGGGTTTTAGTGGTGAAAAAATAATTTTAAAAATCGTTCGGGAAATGAGTTTACTCCCTGGGTACTTTCTTTGTATACATTCCACTATACGGGCCGAGGATTTACGGGAAATCGCGGGTTTTCGGTTGCCGGCGATTAAACTGGTTTCATTCGGCGTCTCATCAAAAATGAAAATATTTTTGAAAACTACAAGTCTCATGGGTTTTAGTGGTGAAAAAATAATTTTAAAAATCGTTCGGGAAATGAGTTTACTCCCTGCTACTTTCTTTGTATACATTCCACTATACGGGATTTACGGGAAATCGCGGGTTTTCGGTTGCCGGCGATTAAACTGGTTTCATTCGGCGTCTCATCAAAAATGAAAATTTTTGAAAACTACAAGTCTCATGGGTTTTAGTGGTGAAAAAATAATTTTAAAAATCGTTCGGGAAATGAGTTTACTCCCTGGGTACTTTCTTTGTATACATTCCACTATACGGGCCGAGCCGGATTTACGGGAAATCGCGGGTTTTCGGTTGCCGGCGATTAAACTGGTTTCATTCGGCGTCTCATCAAAAATGAAAATATTTTTGAAAACTACAAGTCTCATGGGTTTTAGTGGTGAAAAAATAATTTTAAAAATCGTTCGGGAAATGAGTTTACTCCCTGGGTACTTTCTTTGTATACATTCCACTATACGGGCCGAGCCGGATTTACGGGAAATCGCGGGTTTTCGGTTGCCGGCGATTAAACTGCTTTCATTCGGCGTCTCATCAAAAATGAAAAATTTTTGAAAACTACAAGTCTCATGGGTTTTAGTGGTGAAAAAATAATTTTAAAAATCGTTCGGGAAATGAGTTTACTCCCTGGTACTTTCTTTGTATACATTCCACTATACGGGCCGAGCCGGATTTACGGGAAATCGCGGGTTTTCGGTTGCCGGCGATTAAACTGCTTTCATTCGGCGTCTCATCAAAAATGAAAATTTTTGAAAACTACAAGTCTCATGGGTTTTAGTGGTGAAAAAATAATTTTAAAAATCGTTCGGGAAATGAGTTTACTCCCTGCTACTTTCTTTGTATACATTCCTATACGGGCCGAGCCGGATTTACGGGAAATCGCGGGTTTTCGGTTGCCGGCGATTAAACTGCTTTCATTCGGCGTCTCATCAAAAATGAAAATTTTTGAAAACTACAAGTCTCATGGGTTTTAGTGGTGAAAAAATAATTTTAAAAATCGTTCGGGAAATGAGTTTACTCCCTGGGTACTTTCTTTGTATACATTCCACTATACGGGCCGAGCCGGGATTTACGGGAAATCGCGGGTTTTCGGTTGCCGGCGATTAAACTGGTTTCATTCGGCGTCTCATCAAAAATGAAAATATTTTTGAAAAC
>JASGCC010002230.1:0-29641 GCA_030067915.1 Hydractinia echinata | reverse complement strand
AAATTATTTTTTCACCACTAAAACCCATGAGACTTGTAGTTTTCAAAAATGTTTTTTTTTGATGAGACGCCGAATGATAGCAGTTTAATCGCCGGAAACGAAAACCCGCGATTTCCCGTAAATCCCGGGCTCGGCCCGTATAGTCTAATGTATACAAAAGAAAGTACCCAGGGAGTAAACTCATTTCCCGAACGATTTTTAAAATTATTTTTTCACCACTAAAACCCATGAGACTTGTAGTTTTCAAAAATTTTCATTTTTGATGAGACGCCGAATGAAGCAGTTTAATCGCCGGAAACGAAAACCCGCGATTTCCCGTAAATCCCGGGCTCGTCCCGTATAGTCTAATGTATACAAAGAAAGTACCCAGGGAGTAAACTCATTTCCCGAACGATTTTTAAAATTATTTTTTCACCACTAAAACCCATGAGACTTGTAGTTTTCAAAAATGTTTTCATTTTTGATGAGACGCCGAATGAAAGCAGTTTAATCGCCGACAACGAAAACCCGCGATTTCCCGTAAATCCCGGGCTCGGCCCGTATAGTCTAATGTATACAAAGAAAGTACCCAGGGAGTAAACTCATTTCCCGAACGATTTTTAAAATTATTTTTTCACCACTAAAACCCATGAGACTTGTAGTTTTCAAAAATGTTTTCATTTTTGATGAGACGCCGAATGAAAGCAGTTTAATCGCCGACAAACGAAAACCCGCGATTTCCCGTAAATCCCGGGCTCGGCCCGTATAGTCTAATGTATACAAAGAAAGTACCCAGGGAGTAAACTCATTTCCCGAACGATTTTTAAAATTATTTTTTCACCACTAAAACCCATGAGACTTGTAGTTTTCAAAAATATTTTCATTTTTGATGAGACGCCGAATGAAAGCAGTTTAATCGCCGGAAACGAAAACCCGCGATTTCCCGTAAATCCCGGGCTCGGCCCGTATAGTCTAATGTATACAAAGAAAGTACCCAGGGAGTAAACTCATTTCCCGAACGATTTTTAAAATTATTTTTTCACCACTAAAACCCATGAGACTTGTAGTTTTCAAAAATATTTTCATTTTTGATGAGACGCCGAATGAAAGCAGTTTAATCGCGAAACGAAAACCCGCGATTTCCCGTAAATCCCGGGCTCGGCCCGTATAGTCTAATGTATACAAAGAAAGTACCCAGGGAGTAAACTCATTTCCCGAACGATTTTTAAAATTATTTTTTCACCACTAAAACCCATGAGACTTGTAGTTTTCAAAAATTTTCATTTTTGATGAGACGCCGAATGATAGCAGTTTAATCGCCGGAAACGAAAACCCGCGATTTCTCGTAAATCCCGGGCTCGTCCCGTATAGTCTAATGTATACAAAGAAAGTACCCAGGGAGTAAACTCATTTCCCGAACGATTTTTAAAATTATTTTTTCACCACTAAAACCCATGAGACTTGTAGTTTTCAAAAATGTTTTCATTTTTGATGAGACGCCGAATGATAGCAGTTTAATCGCCGGAAACCGAAAACCCGCGATTTCCCGTAAATCCCGGGCTCGGCCCGTATAGTCTAATGTATACAAAGAAAGTACCCAGGGAGTAAACTCATTTCCCGAACGATTTTTAAAATTATTTTTTCACCACTAAAACCCATGAGACTTGTAGTTTTCAAAAATGTTTTCATTTTTGATGAGACGCCGAATGAAAGCAGTTTAATCGCCGGAAACGAAAACCCGCGATTTCCCGTAAATCCCGGGCTCGGCCCGTATAGTCTAATGTATACAAAGAAAGTACCCAGGGAGTAAACTCATTTCCCGAACGATTTTTAAAATTATTTTTTCACCACTAAAACCCATGAGACTTGTAGTTTTCAAAAATGTTTTCATTTTTGATGAGACGCCGAATGAAAGCAGTTTAATCGCCGACAAACGAAAACCCGCGATTTCCCGTAAATCCCGGGCTCGGCCCGTATAGTCTAATGTATACAAAGAAAGTACCCAGGGAGTAAACTCATTTCCCGAACGATTTTTAAAATTATTTTTTCACCACTAAAACCCATGAGACTTGTAGTTTTCAAAAATGTTTTCATTTTTGATGAGACGCCGAATGAAGCAGTTTAATCGCCGACAACCGAAAACCCGCGATTTCCCGTAAATCCCGGGCTCGGCCCGTATAGTCTAATGTATACAAAGAAAGTACCCAGGGAGTAAACTCATTTCCCGAACGATTTTTAAAATTATTTTTTCACCACTAAAACCCATGAGACTTGTAGTTTTCAAAAATATTTTCATTTTTGATGAGACGCCGAATGAAAGCAGTTTAATCGCCGGAAACGAAAACCCGCGATTTCCCGTAAATCCCGGGCTCGGCCCGTATAGTCTAATGTATACAAAGAAAGTACCCAGGGAGTAAACTCATTTCCCGAACGATTTTTAAAATTATTTTTTCACCACTAAAACCCATGAGACTTGTAGTTTTCAAAAATGTTTTCATTTTTGATGAGACGCCGAATGATAGCAGTTTAATCGCCGGAAACCGAAAACCCGCGATTTCCCGTAAATCCCGGGCTCGGCCCGTATAGTCTAATGTATACAAAGAAAGTACCCAGGGAGTAAACTCATTTCCCGAACGATTTTTAAAATTATTTTTTCACCACTAAAACCCATGAGACTTGTAGTTTTCAAAAATTTTTCATTTTTGATGAGACGCCGAATGAAAGCAGTTTAATCGCGAACACGAAAACCCGCGATTTCCCGTAAATCCCGGGCTCGGCCCGTATAGTCTAATGTATACAAAGAAAGTACCCAGGGAGTAAACTCATTTCCCGAACGATTTTTAAAATTATTTTTTCACCACTAAAACCCATGAGACTTGTAGTTTTCAAAAATGTTTTCATTTTTGATGAGACGCCGAATGAAAGCAGCTTAATCGCCGACAAACGAAAAACCGCGATTTCCCGTAAATCCCGGGCTCGGCCCGTATAGTCTAATGTATACAAAGAAAGTACCCAGGGAGTAAACTCATTTCCCGAACGATTTTTAAAATTATTTTTTCACCACTAAAACCCATGAGACTTGTAGTTTTCAAAAATGTTTTCATTTTTGATGAGACGCCGAATGAAAGCAGTTTAATCGCCGAAACGAAAACCCGCGATTTCCCGTAAATCCCGGGCTCGGCCCGTATAGTCTAATGTATACAAAGAAAGTACCCAGGGAGTAAACTCATTTCCCGAACGATTTTTAAAATTATTTTTTCACCACTAAAACCCATGAGACTTGTAGTTTTCAAAAATATTTTCATTTTTGATGAGACGCCGAATGAAAGCAGTTTAATCGCCGAAACGAAAACCCGCGATTTCCCGTAAATCCCGGGCTCGTCCCGTATAGTCTAATGTATACAAAGAAAGTACCCAGGGAGTAAACTCATTTCCCGAACGATTTTTAAAATTATTTTTTCACCACTAAAACCCATGAGACTTGTAGTTTTCAAAAATTTTTCATTTTTGATGAGACGCCGAATGAAAGCAGTTTAATCGCCGAAACGAAAACCCGCGATTTCCCGTAAATCCCGGGCTCGGCCCGTATAGTCTAATGTATACAAAGAAAGTACCCAGGGAGTAAACTCATTTCCCGAACGATTTTTAAAATTATTTTTTCACCACTAAAACCCATGAGACTTGTAGTTTTCAAAAATGTTTTCATTTTTGATGAGACGCCGAATGAAAGCAGTTTAATCGCCGAAACACGAAAACCCGCGATTTCCCGTAAATCCCGGGCTCGGCCCGTATAGTCTAATGTATACAAAGAAAGTACCCAGGGAGTAAACTCATTTCCCGAACGATTTTTAAAATTATTTTTTCACCACTAAAACCCATGAGACTTGTAGTTTTCAAAATTTTTCATTTTTGATGAGACGCCGAATGAAAGCAGTTTAATCGCCGACAACACGAAAACCCGCGATTTCCCGTAAATCCCGGGCTCGGCCCGTATAGTCTAATGTATACAAAGAAAGTACCCAGGGAGTAAACTCATTTCCCGAACGATTTTTAAAATTATTTTTTCACCACTAAAACCCATGAGACTTGTAGTTTTCAAAAATGTTTTCATTTTTGATGAGACGCCGAATGATAGCAGTTTAATCGCCGAAACGAAAACCCGCGATTTCCCGTAAATCCCGGGCTCGGCCCGTATAGTCTAATGTATACAAAGAAAGTACCCAGGGAGTAAACTCATTTCCCGAACGATTTTTAAAATTATTTTTTCACCACTAAAACCCATGAGACTTGTAGTTTTCAAAAATGTTTTCATTTTTGATGAGACGCCGAATGAAAGCAGTTTAATCGCCGAAACGAAAACCCGCGATTTCCCGTAAATCCCGGGCTCGGCCCGTATAGTCTAATGTATACAAAGAAAGTACCCAGGGAGTAAACTCATTTCCCGAACGATTTTTAAAATTATTTTTTCACCACTAAAACCCATGAGACTTGTAGTTTTCAAAAATGTTTTCATTTTTGATGAGACGCCGAATGAAAGCAGTTTAATCGCCGAAACGAAAACCCGCGATTTCCCGTAAATCCCGGGCTCGGCCCGTATAGTCTAATGTATACAAAGAAAGTACCCAGGGAGTAAACTCATTTCCCGAACGATTTTTAAAATTATTTTTTCACCACTAAAACCCATGAGACTTGTAGTTTTCAAAAATATTTTCATTTTTGATGAGACGCCGAATGAAGCAGTTTAATCGCCGGAACGAAAACCCGCGATTTCCCGTAAATCCCGGGCTCGGCCCGTATAGTCTAATGTATACAAAGAAAGTACCCAGGGAGTAAACTCATTTCCCGAACGATTTTTAAAATTATTTTTTCACCACTAAAACCCATGAGACTTGTAGTTTTCAAAAATGTTTTCATTTTTGATGAGACGCCGAATGAAAGCAGTTTAATCGCCGAAACCGAAAACCCGCGATTTCCCGTAAATCCCGGGCTCGGCCCGTATAGTCTAATGTATACAAAGAAAGTACCCAGGGAGTAAACTCATTTCCCGAACGATTTTTAAAATTATTTTTCACCACTAAAACCCATGAGACTTGTAGTTTTCAAAAATATTTTCATTTTTGATGAGACGCCGAATGAAAGCAGTTTTAATCGCCGGCAAACGAAAACCCGCGATTTCCCGTAAATCCCGGGCTCGGCCCGTATAGTCGAATGTATACAAAGGAAAGTACCCAGGGAGTAAACTCATTTCCCGAACGATTTTTAAAATTATTTTTCACCACTAAAACCCATGAGACTTGTAGTTTTCAAAAATGTTTTCATTTTGATGAGACGCCGAATGATAGCAGTTTAATCGCCGGAAACGAAAACCCGCGATTTCCCGTAAATCCCGGGCTCGGTCCCGTTATAGTCTAATGTATACAAAGAAAGTACCCAGGGAGTAAACTCATTTCCCGAACGATTTTTAAAATTATTTTTTCACCACTAAAACCCATGAGACTTGTAGTTTTCAAAAATATTTTCATTTTTGATGAGACGCCGAATGAAAGCAGTTTAATTGGCGACAAACGAAAACCCGCGATTTCCCGTTAATCCCGGGCTCGGCCCGTATAGTCGAATGTATACAAAGAAAGTACCCAGGGAGTAAACTCATTTCCCGAACGATTTTTAAAATTATTTTTCACCACTAAAACCCATGAGACTTGTAGTTTTCAAAAATATTTTCATTTTTGATGAGACGCCGAATGAAAGCAGTTTAATCGCTGACACACGAAAACCCGCGATTTCCCGTAAATCCCGGGCTCGTCCCGTATAGTCTAATGTATACAAAGAAAGTACCCAGGGAGTAAACTCATTTCCCGAACGATTTTTAAAATTATTTTTTCACCACTAAAACCCATGAGACTTGTAGTTTTCAAAAATGTTTTCATTTTTGATGAGACGCCGAATGAAAGCAGTTTAATCGCCGACACACGAAAACCCGCGATTTCCCGTAAATCCCGGGCTCGTCCCGTATAGTCTAATGTATACAAAGAAAGTACCCAGGGAGTAAACTCATTTCCCGAACGATTTTTAAAATTATTTTTTCACCACTAAAACCCATGAGACTTGTAGTTTTCAAAAATATTTTCATTTTGATGAGACGCCGAATGAAAGCAGTTTAATCGCTGACAAACGAAAACCCGCGATTTCCGTAAATCCCGGGCTCGTCCCGTATAGTCTAATGTATACAAAGAAAGTACCCAGGGAGTAAACTCATTTCCCGAACGATTTTTAAAATTATTTTTTCACCACTAAAACCCATGAGACTTGTAGTTTTCAAAAATATTTTCATTTTTGATGAGACGCCGAATGAAAGCAGTTTAATCGCCGACAACGAAAACCCGCGATTTCCCGTAAATCCCGGGCTCGGCCGTATAGTCGAATGTATACAAAGAAAGTACCCAGGGAGTAAACTCATTTCCCGAACGATTTTTAAAATTATTTTTTCACCACTAAAACCCATGAGACTTGTAGTTTTCAAAAATGTTTTCATTTTTGATGAGACGCCGAATGAAGCAGTTTAATCGCCGACAACCGAAAACCCGCGATTTCCCGTAAATCCCGGGCTCGTCCCGTATAGTCTAATGTATACAAAGAAAGTACCCAGGGAGTAAACTCATTTCCCGAACGATTTTTAAAATTATTTTTTCACCACTAAAACCCATGAGACTTGTAGTTTTCAAAAATATTTTCATTTTTGATGAGACGCCGAATGAAAGCAGTTTAATCGCCGACACACGAAAACCCGCGATTTCCCGTAAATCCCGGGCTCGTCCCGTATAGTCTAATGTATACAAAGAAAGTACCCAGGGAGTAAACTCATTTCCCGAACGATTTTTAAAATTATTTTTTCACCACTAAAACCCATGAGACTTGTAGTTTTCAAAAATGTTTTCATTTTTGATGAGACGCCGAATGATAGCAGTTTAATCGCCGGAAACGAAAACCCGCGATTTCCCGTAAATCCCGGGCTCGTCCCGTATAGTCTAATGTATACAAAGAAAGTACCCAGGGAGTAAACTCATTTCCCGAACGATTTTTAAAATTATTTTTTCACCACTAAAACCCATGAGACTTGTAGTTTTCAAAAATATTTTCATTTTTGATGAGACGCCGAATGAAAGCAGTTTAATCGCCGACACACGAAAACCCGCGATTTCCCGTAAATCCCGGGCTCGTCCCGTATAGTCTAATGTATACAAAGAAAGTACCCAGGGAGTAAACTCATTTCCCGAACGATTTTTAAAATTATTTTTTCACCACTAAAACCCATGAGACTTGTAGTTTTCAAAAATATTTTCATTTTTGATGAGACGCCGAATGAAAGCAGTTTAATCGCCGAAACCGAAAACCCGCGATTTCCCGTAAATCCCGGGCTCGTCCCGTATAGTCTAATGTATACAAAGAAAGTACCCAGGGAGTAAACTCATTTCCCGAACGATTTTTAAAATTATTTTTTCACCACTAAAACCCATGAGACTTGTAGTTTTCAAAAAATTTTCATTTTTGATGAGACGCCGAATGAAAGCAGTTTAATCGCCGACAACGAAAACCCGCGATTTCCCGTAAATCCCGGGCTCGGCCCGTATAGTCTAATGTATACAAAGAAAGTACCCAGGGAGTAAACTCATTTCCCGAACGATTTTTAAAATTATTTTTCACCACTAAAACCCATGAGACTTGTAGTTTTCAAAAATATTTTCATTTTTGATGAGACGCCGAATGAAAGCAGTTTAATCGCCGACACACGAAAACCCGCGATTTCCCGTAAATCCCGGGCTCGCCCGTATAGTCTAATGTATACAAAGAAAGTACCCAGGGAGTAAACTCATTTCCCGAACGATTTTTAAAATTATTTTTTCACCACTAAAACCCATGAGACTTGTAGTTTTCAAAAATATTTTCATTTTTGATGAGACGCCGAATGAAAGCAGTTTAATGCCGGACAACCGAAAACCCGCGATTTCCCGTAAATCCCGGGCTCGTCCCGTATAGTCTAATGTATACAAAGAAAGTACCCAGGGAGTAAACTCATTTCCCGAACGATTTTTAAAATTATTTTTTCACCACTAAAACCCATGAGACTTGTAGTTTTCAAAAATGTTTTCATTTTTGATGAGACGCCGAATGAAAGCAGTTTAATCGCCGCCACACGAAAACCCGCGATTTCCCGTAAATCCCGGGCTCGTCCCGTATAGTCTAATGTATACAAAGAAAGTACCCAGGGAGTAAACTCATTTCCCGAACGATTTTTAAAATTATTTTTTCACCACTAAAACCCATGAGACTTGTAGTTTTCAAAAATATTTTCATTTTTGATGAGACGCCGAATGAAAGCAGTTTAATCGCCGGAAAACGAAAACCCGCGATTTCCCGTAAATCCCGGGCTCGGCCCGTATAGTCTAATGTATACAAAGAAAGTACCCAGGGAGTAAACTCATTTCCCGAACGATTTTTAAAATTATTTTTTCACCACTAAAACCCATGAGACTTGTAGTTTTCAAAAATATTTTCATTTTTGATGAGACGCCGAATGAAAGCAGTTTAATCGCCGGACACACGAAAACCCGCGATTTCCCGTAAATCCCGGGCTCGTCCCGTATAGTCTAATGTATACAAAGAAAGTACCCAGGGAGTAAACTCATTTCCCGAACGATTTTTAAAATTATTTTTTCACCACTAAAACCCATGAGACTTGTAGTTTTCAAAAATATTTTCATTTTTGATGAGACGCCGAATGAAAGCAGTTTAATCGCCGACAAACGAAAACCCGCGATTTCCCGTAAATCCCGGGCTCGTCCCGTATAGTCTAATGTATACAAAGAAAGTACCCAGGGAGTAAACTCATTTCCCGAACGATTTTTAAAATTATTTTTTCACCACTAAAACCCATGAGACTTGTAGTTTTCAAAAATATTTTCATTTTTGATGAGACGCCGAATGAAAGCAGTTTAATCGCCGACAAACGAAAACCCGCGATTTCCCGTAAATCCCGGGCTCGGCCCGTATAGTCTAATGTATACAAAGAAAGTACCCAGGGAGTAAACTCATTTCCCGAACGATTTTTAAAATTATTTTTTCACCACTAAAACCCATGAGACTTGTAGTTTTCAAAAATGTTTTCATTTTTGATGAGACGCCGAATGAAAGCAGTTTAATTGCCGACAAACGAAAACCCGCGATTTCCCGTAAATCCCGGGCTCGTCCCGTATAGTCTAATGTATACAAAGAAAGTACCCAGGGAGTAAACTCATTTCCCGAACGATTTTTAAAATTATTTTTTCACCACTAAAACCCATGAGACTTGTAGTTTTCAAAAATATTTTCATTTTTGATGAGACGCCGAATGAAAGCAGTTTAATCGCCGACAACGAAAACCCGCGATTTCCCGTAAATCCCGGGCTCGTCCCGTATAGTCTAATGTATACAAAGAAAGTACCCAGGGAGTAAACTCATTTCCCGAACGATTTTTAAAATTATTTTTTCACCACTAAAACCCATGAGACTTGTAGTTTTCAAAAATATTTTCATTTTTGATGAGACGCCGAATGAAAGCAGTTTAATCGCCGGAAACCGAAAACCCGCGATTTCCCGTAAATCCCGGGCTCGTCCCGTATAGTCTAATGTATACAAAGAAAGTACCCAGGGAGTAAACTCATTTCCCGAACGATTTTTAAAATTATTTTTTCACCACTAAAACCCATGAGACTTGTAGTTTTCAAAAATATTTTCATTTTTGATGAGACGCCGAATGAAAGCAGTTTAATCGCCGGACACACGAAAACCCGCGATTTCCCGTAAATCCCGGGCTCGTCCCGTATAGTCTAATGTATACAAAGAAAGTACCCAGGGAGTAAACTCATTTCCCGAACGATTTTTAAAATTATTTTTTCACCACTAAAACCCATGAGACTTGTAGTTTTCAAAAATATTTTCATTTTTGATGAGACGCCGAATGAAAGCAGTTTAATCGCCGACAACGAAAACCCGCGATTTCCCGTAAATCCCGGGCTCGTCCCGTATAGTCTAATGTATACAAAGAAAGTACCCAGGGAGTAAACTCATTTCCCGAACGATTTTTAAAATTATTTTTTCACCACTAAAACCCATGAGACTTGTAGTTTTCAAAAAAATTTCATTTTTGATGAGACGCCGAATGAAAGCAGTTTAATCGCCGACACACGAAAACCCGCGATTTCCCGTAAATCCCGGGCTCGTCCCGTATAGTCTAATGTATACAAAGAAAGTACCCAGGGAGTAAACTCATTTCCCGAACGATTTTTAAAATTATTTTTTCACCACTAAAACCCATGAGACTTGTAGTTTTCAAAAATATTTTCATTTTTGATGAGACGCCGAATGAAAGCAGTTTAATCGCCGACAAACGAAAACCCGCGATTTCCCGTAAATCCCGGGCTCGGCCCGTATAGTCTAATGTATACAAAGAAAGTACCCAGGGAGTAAACTCATTTCCCGAACGATTTTTAAAATTATTTTTTCACCACTAAAACCCATGAGACTTGTAGTTTTCAAAAATATTTTCATTTTTGATGAGACGCCGAATGAAAGCAGTTTAATTGGCGACAAACGAAAACCCGCGATTTCCCGTAAATCCCGGGCTCGGCCCGTATAGTCTAATGTATACAAAGAAAGTACCCAGGGAGTAAACTCATTTCCCGAACGATTTTTAAAATTATTTTTTCACCACTAAAACCCATGAGACTTGTAGTTTTCAAAAATGTTTTCATTTTTGATGAGACGCCGAATGAAAGCAGTTTAATCGCCGACAACGAAAACCCGCGATTTCCCGTAAATCCCGGGCTCGTCCCGTATAGTCTAATGTATACAAAGAAAGTACCCAGGGAGTAAACTCATTTCCCGAACGATTTTTAAAATTATTTTTTCACCACTAAAACCCATGAGACTTGTAGTTTTCAAAAATATTTTCATTTTTGATGAGACGCCGAATGAAAGCAGTTTAATCGCCGACACACGAAAACCCGCGATTTCCCGTAAATCCCGGGCTCGTCCCGTATAGTCTAATGTATACAAAGAAAGTACCCAGGGAGTAAACTCATTTCCCGAACGATTTTTAAAATTATTTTTTCACCACTAAAACCCATGAGACTTGTAGTTTTCAAAAATATTTTCATTTTTGATGAGACGCCGAATGAAAGCAGTTTAATCGCCGGACACACGAAAACCCGCGATTTCCCGTAAATCCCGGGCTCGTCCCGTATAGTCTAATGTATACAAAGAAAGTACCCAGGGAGTAAACTCATTTCCCGAACGATTTTTAAAATTATTTTTTCACCACTAAAACCCATGAGACTTGTAGTTTTCAAAAATATTTTCATTTTTGATGAGACGCCGAATGAAAGCAGTTTAATCGCCGACAACGAAAACCCGCGATTTCCCGTAAATCCCGGGCTCGTCCCGTATAGTCTAATGTATACAAAGAAAGTACCCAGGGAGTAAACTCATTTCCCGAACGATTTTTAAAATTATTTTTTCACCACTAAAACCCATGAGACTTGTAGTTTTCAAAAATATTTTCATTTTTGATGAGACGCCGAATGAAAGCAGTTTAATCGCCGACAACGAAAACCCGCGATTTCCCGTAAATCCCGGGCTCGTCCCGTATAGTCTAATGTATACAAAGAAAGTACCCAGGGAGTAAACTCATTTCCCGAACGATTTTTAAAATTATTTTTTCACCACTAAAACCCATGAGACTTGTAGTTTTCAAAAATATTTTCATTTTTGATGAGACGCCGAATGAAAGCAGTTTAATCGCCGACACACGAAAACCCGCGATTTCCCGTAAATCCCGGGCTCGTCCCGTATAGTCTAATGTATACAAAGAAAGTACCCAGGGAGTAAACTCATTTCCCGAACGATTTTTAAAATTATTTTTTCACCACTAAAACCCATGAGACTTGTAGTTTTCAAAAATTTTTCATTTTTTATGAGACGCCGAATGAAAGCAGTTTAATCGCCGACACACGAAAACCCGCGATTTCCCGTAAATCCCGGGCTCGTCCCGTATAGTCTAATGTATACAAAGAAAGTACCCAGGGAGTAAACTCATTTCCCGAACGATTTTTAAAATTATTTTTTCACCACTAAAACCCATGAGACTTGTAGTTTTCAAAAATGTTTTCATTTTTGATGAGACGCCGAATGATAGCAGTTTAATCGCCGGAACACGAAAACCCGCGATTTCCCGTAAATCCCGGGCTCGTCCCGTATAGTCTAATGTATACAAAGAAAGTACCCAGGGAGTAAACTCATTTCCCGAACGATTTTTAAAATTATTTTTTCACCACTAAAACCCATGAGACTTGTAGTTTTCAAAAATTTTTCATTTTTGATGAGACGCCGAATGAAAGCAGTTTAATCGCCGGACACACGAAAACCCGCGATTTCCCGTAAATCCCGGGCTCGTCCCGTATAGTCTAATGTATACAAAGAAAGTACCCAGGGAGTAAACTCATTTCCCGAACGATTTTTAAAATTATTTTTTCACCACTAAAACCCATGAGACTTGTAGTTTTCAAAAATATTTTCATTTTTGATGAGACGCCGAATGAAAGCAGTTTAATCGCCGACACACGAAAACCCGCGATTTCCCGTAAATCCCGGGCTCGTCCCGTATAGTCTAATGTATACAAAGAAAGTACCCAGGGAGTAAACTCATTTCCCGAACGATTTTTAAAATTATTTTTTCACCACTAAAACCCATGAGACTTGTAGTTTTCAAAAATATTTTCATTTTTGATGAGACGCCGAATGAAAGCAGTTTAATCGCCGACACACGAAAACCCGCGATTTCCCGTAAATCCCGGGCTCGTCCCGTATAGTCTAATGTATACAAAGAAAGTACCCAGGGAGTAAACTCATTTCCCGAACGATTTTTAAAATTATTTTTTCACCACTAAAACCCATGAGACTTGTAGTTTTCAAAAATATTTTCATTTTTGATGAGACGCCGAATGAAAGCAGTTTAATCGCCGACACACGAAAACCCGCGATTTCCCGTAAATCCCGGGCTCGTCCCGTATAGTCTAATGTATACAAAGAAAGTACCCAGGGAGTAAACTCATTTCCCGAACGATTTTTAAAATTATTTTTTCACCACTAAAACCCATGAGACTTGTAGTTTTCAAAAATGTTTTCATTTTTGATGAGACGCCGAATGAAAGCACTTTAATCGCCGGACAACCGAAAACCCGCGATTTCCCGTAAATCCCGGGCTCGTCCCGTATAGTCTAATGTATACAAAGAAAGTACCCAGGGAGTAAACTCATTTCCCGAACGATTTTTAAAATTATTTTTTCACCACTAAAACCCATGAGACTTGTAGTTTTCAAAAATTTTTCATTTTTGATGAGACGCCGAATGAAAGCAGTTTAATCGCCGGACACACGAAAACCCGCGATTTCCCGTAAATCCCGGGCTCGTCCCGTATAGTCTAATGTATACAAAGAAAGTACCCAGGGAGTAAACTCATTTCCCGAACGATTTTTAAAATTATTTTTTCACCACTAAAACCCATGAGACTTGTAGTTTTCAAAAATGTTTTCATTTTTGATGAGACGCCGAATGAAAGCAGTTTAATCGCCGACACACGAAAACCCGCGATTTCCCGTAAATCCCGGGCTCGTCCCGTATAGTCTAATGTATACAAAGAAAGTACCCAGGGAGTAAACTCATTTCCCGAACGATTTTTAAAATTATTTTTTCACCACTAAAACCCATGAGACTTGTAGTTTTCAAAAATATTTTCATTTTTGATGAGACGCCGAATGAAAGCAGTTTAATCGCCGACACACGAAAACCCGCGATTTCCCGTAAATCCCGGGCTCGGCCCGTATAGTCTAATGTATACAAAGAAAGTACCCAGGGAGTAAACTCATTTCCCGAACGATTTTTAAAATTATTTTTTCACCACTAAAACCCATGAGACTTGTAGTTTTCAAAATATTTTCATTTTTGATGAGACGCCGAATGAAAGCAGTTTAATCGCCGACAACGAAAACCCGCGATTTCCCGTAAATCCCGGGCTCGTCCCGTATAGTCTAATGTATACAAAGAAAGTACCCAGGGAGTAAACTCATTTCCCGAACGATTTTTAAAATTATTTTTTCACCACTAAAACCCATGAGACTTGTAGTTTTCAAAAATATTTTCATTTTTGATGAGACGCCGAATGAAAGCAGTTTAATCGCCGACAACGAAAACCCGCGATTTCCCGTAAATCCCGGGCTCGTCCCGTATAGTCTAATGTATACAAAGAAAGTACCCAGGGAGTAAACTCATTTCCCGAACGATTTTTAAAATTATTTTTTCACCACTAAAACCCATGAGACTTGTAGTTTTCAAAAATATTTTCATTTTTGATGAGACGCCGAATGAAAGCAGTTTAATCGCGACACACGAAAACCCGCGATTTCCCGTAAATCCCGGGCTCGTCCCGTATAGTCTAATGTATACAAAGAAAGTACCCAGGGAGTAAACTCATTTCCCGAACGATTTTTAAAATTATTTTTTCACCACTAAAACCCATGAGACTTGTAGTTTTCAAAAATATTTTCATTTTTGATGAGACGCCGAATGAAAGCAGTTTAATCGCCGACACACGAAAACCCGCGATTTCCCGTAAATCCCGGGCTCGTCCCGTATAGTCTAATGTATACAAAGAAAGTACCCAGGGAGTAAACTCATTTCCCGAACGATTTTTAAAATTATTTTTTCACCACTAAAACCCATGAGACTTGTAGTTTTCAAAAATATTTTCATTTTTGATGAGACGCCGAATGAAAGCAGTTTAATCGCCGGAACACGAAAACCCGCGATTTCCCGTAAATCCCGGGCTCGTCCCGTATAGTCTAATGTATACAAAGAAAGTACCCAGGGAGTAAACTCATTTCCCGAACGATTTTTAAAATTATTTTTTCACCACTAAAACCCATGAGACTTGTAGTTTTCAAAAATATTTTCATTTTTGATGAGACGCCGAATGAAAGCAGTTTAATCGCCGACACACGAAAACCCGCGATTTCCCGTAAATCCCGGGCTCGTCCCGTATAGTCTAATGTATACAAAGAAAGTACCCAGGGAGTAAACTCATTTCCCGAACGATTTTTAAAATTATTTTTTCACCACTAAAACCCATGAGACTTGTAGTTTTCAAAAATATTTTCATTTTTGATGAGACGCCGAATGAAAGCAGTTTAATCGCCGACACACGAAAACCCGCGATTTCCCGTAAATCCCGGGCTCGTCCCGTATAGTCTAATGTATACAAAGAAAGTACCCAGGGAGTAAACTCATTTCCCGAACGATTTTTAAAATTATTTTTTCACCACTAAAACCCATGAGACTTGTAGTTTTCAAAAATATTTTCATTTTTGATGAGACGCCGAATGAAAGCAGTTTAATCGCCGACACACGAAAACCCGCGATTTCCCGTAAATCCCGGGCTCGTCCCGTATAGTCTAATGTATACAAAGAAAGTACCCAGGGAGTAAACTCATTTCCCGAACGATTTTTAAAATTATTTTTTCACCACTAAAACCCATGAGACTTGTAGTTTTCAAAAATATTTTCATTTTTGATGAGACGCCGAATGAAAGCAGTTTAATCGCCGACACACGAAAACCCGCGATTTCCCGTAAATCCCGGGCTCGTCCCGTATAGTCTAATGTATACAAAGAAAGTACCCAGGGAGTAAACTCATTTCCCGAACGATTTTTAAAATTATTTTTTCACCACTAAAACCCATGAGACTTGTAGTTTTCAAAAATATTTTCATTTTTGATGAGACGCCGAATGAAAGCAGTTTAATCGCCGACACACGAAAACCCGCGATTTCCCGTAAATCCCGGGCTCGTCCCGTATAGTCTAATGTATACAAAGAAAGTACCCAGGGAGTAAACTCATTTCCCGAACGATTTTTAAAATTATTTTTTCACCACTAAAACCCATGAGACTTGTAGTTTTCAAAAATATTTTCATTTTTGATGAGACGCCGAATGAAAGCAGTTTAATCGCCGGAACACGAAAACCCGCGATTTCCCGTAAATCCCGGGCTCGTCCCGTATAGTCTAATGTATACAAAGAAAGTACCCAGGGAGTAAACTCATTTCCCGAACGATTTTTAAAATTATTTTTTCACCACTAAAACCCATGAGACTTGTAGTTTTCAAAAATATTTTCATTTTTGATGAGACGCCGAATGAAAGCAGTTTAATCGCCGACACACGAAAACCCGCGATTTCCCGTAAATCCCGGGCTCGTCCCGTATAGTCTAATGTATACAAAGAAAGTACCCAGGGAGTAAACTCATTTCCCGAACGATTTTTAAAATTATTTTTTCACCACTAAAACCCATGAGACTTGTAGTTTTCAAAAATATTTTCATTTTTGATGAGACGCCGAATGAAAGCAGTTTAATTGCCGACAAACGAAAACCCGCGATTTCCCGTAAATCCCGGGCTCGGCCCGTATAGTCTAATGTATACAAAGAAAGTACCCAGGGAGTAAACTCATTTCCCGAACGATTTTTAAAATTATTTTTTCACCACTAAAACCCATGAGACTTGTAGTTTTCAAAAATGTTTTCATTTTTGATGAGACGCCGAATGATAGCAGTTTAATTGCCGGAAACCGAAAACCCGCGATTTCCCGTAAATCCCGGGCTCGTCCCGTATAGTCTAATGTATACAAAGAAAGTACCCAGGGAGTAAACTCATTTCCCGAACGATTTTTAAAATTATTTTTTCACCACTAAAACCCATGAGACTTGTAGTTTTCAAAAATATTTTCATTTTTGATGAGACGCCGAATGAAAGCAGTTTAATCGCCGACACACGAAAACCCGCGATTTCCCGTAAATCCCGGGCTCGTCCCGTATAGTCTAATGTATACAAAGAAAGTACCCAGGGAGTAAACTCATTTCCCGAACGATTTTTAAAATTATTTTTTCACCACTAAAACCCATGAGACTTGTAGTTTTCAAAAATATTTTCATTTTTGATGAGACGCCGAATGAAAGCAGTTTAATCGCCGACACACGAAAACCCGCGATTTCCCGTAAATCCCGGGCTCGTCCCGTATAGTCTAATGTATACAAAGAAAGTACCCAGGGAGTAAACTCATTTCCCGAACGATTTTTAAAATTATTTTTTCACCACTAAAACCCATGAGACTTGTAGTTTTCAAAAATATTTTCATTTTTGATGAGACGCCGAATGAAAGCAGTTTAATCGCCGACAACGAAAACCCGCGATTTCCCGTAAATCCCGGGCTCGGCCCGTATAGTCTAATGTATACAAAGAAAGTACCCAGGGAGTAAACTCATTTCCCGAACGATTTTTAAAATTATTTTTTCACCACTAAAACCCATGAGACTTGTAGTTTTCAAAAATATTTTCATTTTTGATGAGACGCCGAATGAAAGCAGTTTAATCGCCGACAACGAAAACCCGCGATTTCCCGTAAATCCCGGGCTCGTCCCGTATAGTCTAATGTATACAAAGAAAGTACCCAGGGAGTAAACTCATTTCCCGAACGATTTTTAAAATTATTTTTTCACCACTAAAACCCATGAGACTTGTAGTTTTCAAAAATATTTTCATTTTTGATGAGACGCCGAATGAAAGCAGTTTAATTGCCGAAACACGAAAACCCGCGATTTCCCGTAAATCCCGGGCTCGTCCCGTATAGTCTAATGTATACAAAGAAAGTACCCAGGGAGTAAACTCATTTCCCGAACGATTTTTAAAATTATTTTTTCACCACTAAAACCCATGAGACTTGTAGTTTTCAAAAATATTTTCATTTTTGATGAGACGCCGAATGAAAGCAGTTTAATCGCCGACACACGAAAACCCGCGATTTCCCGTAAATCCCGGGCTCGTCCCGTATAGTCTAATGTATACAAAGAAAGTACCCAGGGAGTAAACTCATTTCCCGAACGATTTTTAAAATTATTTTTTCACCACTAAAACCCATGAGACTTGTAGTTTTCAAAAATTTTTCATTTTGATGAGACGCCGAATGAAGCAGTTTAATCGCCGACACACGAAAACCCGCGATTTCCCGTAAATCCCGGGCTCGTCCCGTATAGTCTAATGTATACAAAGAAAGTACCCAGGGAGTAAACTCATTTCCCGAACGATTTTTAAAATTATTTTTTCACCACTAAAACCCATGAGACTTGTAGTTTTCAAAAATATTTTCATTTTTGATGAGACGCCGAATGAAAGCAGTTTAATCGCCGACACACGAAAACCCGCGATTTCCCGTAAATCCCGGGCTCGTCCCGTATAGTCTAATGTATACAAAGAAAGTACCCAGGGAGTAAACTCATTTCCCGAACGATTTTTAAAATTATTTTTTCACCACTAAAACCCATGAGACTTGTAGTTTTCAAAAAATTTTCATTTTTGATGAGACGCCGAATGAAAGCAGTTTAATCGCCGACACACGAAAACCCGCGATTTCCCGTAAATCCCGGGCTCGTCCCGTATAGTCTAATGTATACAAAGAAAGTACCCAGGGAGTAAACTCATTTCCCGAACGATTTTTAAAATTATTTTTTCACCACTAAAACCCATGAGACTTGTAGTTTTCAAAAATATTTTCATTTTTGATGAGACGCCGAATGAAAGCAGTTTAATCGCCGACACACGAAAACCCGCGATTTCCCGTAAATCCCGGGCTCGTCCCGTATAGTCTAATGTATACAAAGAAAGTACCCAGGGAGTAAACTCATTTCCCGAACGATTTTTAAAATTATTTTTTCACCACTAAAACCCATGAGACTTGTAGTTTCAAAAATGTTTTCATTTTTGATGAGACGCCGAATGAAGCAGTTTAATTGCCGGAACACGAAAACCCGCGATTTCCCGTAAATCCCGGGCTCGTCCCGTATAGTCTAATGTATACAAAGAAAGTACCCAGGGAGTAAACTCATTTCCCGAACGATTTTTAAAATTATTTTTTCACCACTAAAACCCATGAGACTTGTAGTTTTCAAAAATATTTTCATTTTTGATGAGACGCCGAATGAAAGCAGTTTAATCGCCGGACACACGAAAACCCGCGATTTCCCGTAAATCCCGGGCTCGTCCCGTATAGTCTAATGTATACAAAGAAAGTACCCAGGGAGTAAACTCATTTCCCGAACGATTTTTAAAATTATTTTTTCACCACTAAAACCCATGAGACTTGTAGTTTTCAAAAATATTTTCATTTTTGATGAGACGCCGAATGAAAGCAGTTTAATCGCCGACACACGAAAACCCGCGATTTCCCGTAAATCCCGGGCTCGTCCCGTATAGTCTAATGTATACAAAGAAAGTACCCAGGGAGTAAACTCATTTCCCGAACGATTTTTAAAATTATTTTTTCACCACTAAAACCCATGAGACTTGTAGTTTTCAAAAATATTTTCATTTTTGATGAGACGCCGAATGAAAGCAGTTTAATCGCCGACAACGAAAACCCGCGATTTCCCGTAAATCCCGGGCTCGTCCCGTATAGTCTAATGTATACAAAGAAAGTACCCAGGGAGTAAACTCATTTCCCGAACGATTTTTAAAATTATTTTTTCACCACTAAAACCCATGAGACTTGTAGTTTTCAAAAATATTTTCATTTTTGATGAGACGCCGAATGAAAGCAGTTTAATCGCCGGACACACGAAAACCCGCGATTTCCCGTAAATCCCGGGCTCGTCCCGTATAGTCTAATGTATACAAAGAAAGTACCCAGGGAGTAAACTCATTTCCCGAACGATTTTTAAAATTATTTTTTCACCACTAAAACCCATGAGACTTGTAGTTTTCAAAAATATTTTCATTTTTGATGAGACGCCGAATGAAAGCAGTTTAATCGCCGACACACGAAAACCCGCGATTTCCCGTAAATCCCGGGCTCGTCCCGTATAGTCTAATGTATACAAAGAAAGTACCCAGGGAGTAAACTCATTTCCCGAACGATTTTTAAAATTATTTTTTCACCACTAAAACCCATGAGACTTGTAGTTTTCAAAAATATTTTCATTTTTGATGAGACGCCGAATGAAAGCAGTTTAATCGCCGGACACACGAAAACCCGCGATTTCCCGTAAATCCCGGGCTCGTCCCGTATAGTCGAATGTATACAAAGAAAGTACCCAGGGAGTAAACTCATTTCCCGAACGATTTTTAAAATTATTTTTTCACCACTAAAACCCATGAGACTTGTAGTTTTCAAAAATGTTTTCATTTTTGATGAGACGCCGAATGAAAGCAGTTTAATTGCCGGAACACGAAAACCCGCGATTTCCCGTAAATCCCGGGCTCGTCCCGTATAGTCTAATGTATACAAAGAAAGTACCCAGGGAGTAAACTCATTTCCCGAACGATTTTTAAAATTATTTTTTCACCACTAAAACCCATGAGACTTGTAGTTTTCAAAAATGTTTTCATTTTTGATGAGACGCCGAATGAAAGCAGTTTAATCGCCGACACACGAAAACCCGCGATTTCCCGTAAATCCCGGGCTCGGCCCGTATAGTCTAATGTATACAAAGAAAGTACCCAGGGAGTAAACTCATTTCCCGAACGATTTTTAAAATTATTTTTTCACCACTAAAACCCATGAGACTTGTAGTTTTCAAAAATATTTTCATTTTTGATGAGACGCCGAATGAAAGCAGTTTAATCGCCGACACACGAAAACCCGCGATTTCCCGTAAATCCCGGGCTCGTCCCGTATAGTCTAATGTATACAAAGAAAGTACCCAGGGAGTAAACTCATTTCCCGAACGATTTTTAAAATTATTTTTTCACCACTAAAACCCATGAGACTTGTAGTTTTCAAAAATATTTTCATTTTTGATGAGACGCCGAATGAAAGCAGTTTAATCGCCGACACACGAAAACCCGCGATTTCCCGTAAATCCCGGGCTCGTCCCGTATAGTCTAATGTATACAAAGAAAGTACCCAGGGAGTAAACTCATTTCCCGAACGATTTTTAAAATTATTTTTTCACCACTAAAACCCATGAGACTTGTAGTTTTCAAAAATATTTTCATTTTTGATGAGACGCCGAATGAAAGCAGTTTAATCGCCGACACACGAAAACCCGCGATTTCCCGTAAATCCCGGGCTCGTCCCGTATAGTCTAATGTATACAAAGAAAGTACCCAGGGAGTAAACTCATTTCCCGAACGATTTTTAAAATTATTTTTTCACCACTAAAACCCATGAGACTTGTAGTTTTCAAAAATGTTTTCATTTTTGATGAGACGCCGAATGAAAGCAGTTTAATCGCCGAAACCGAAAACCCGCGATTTCCCGTAAATCCCGGGCTCGGCCCGTATAGTCTAATGTATACAAAGAAAGTACCCAGGGAGTAAACTCATTTCCCGAACGATTTTTAAAATTATTTTTTCACCACTAAAACCCATGAGACTTGTAGTTTTCAAAAATGTTTTCATTTTTGATGAGACGCCGAATGATAGCAGTTTAATTGCCGGAAACAGAAAAACCGCGATTTCCCGTAAATCCCGGGCTCGTCCCGTATAGTCTAATGTATACAAAGAAAGTACCCAGGGAGTAAACTCATTTCCCGAACGATTTTTAAAATTATTTTTTCACCACTAAAACCCATGAGACTTGTAGTTTTCAAAAATGTTTTCATTTTTGATGAGACGCCGAATGATAGCAGTTTAATTGCCGGAAACCGAAAACCCGCGATTTCCCGTAAATCCCGGGCTCGTCCCGTATAGTCTAATGTATACAAAGAAAGTACCCAGGGAGTAAACTCATTTCCCGAACGATTTTTAAAATTATTTTTTCACCACTAAAACCCATGAGACTTGTAGTTTTCAAAAATGTTTTCATTTTTGATGAGACGCCGAATGATAGCAGTTTAATTGCCGGAAACCGAAAACCCGCGATTTCCCGTAAATCCCGGGCTCGTCCCGTATAGTCTAATGTATACAAAGAAAGTACCCAGGGAGTAAACTCATTTCCCGAACGATTTTTAAAATTATTTTTTCACCACTAAAACCCATGAGACTTGTAGTTTTCAAAAATATTTTCATTTTTGATGAGACGCCGAATGAAAGCAGTTTAATTCGCCGACACACGAAAACCCGCGATTTCCCGTAAATCCCGGGCTCGGCCCGTATAGTCGAATGTATACAAAGAAAGTACCCAGGGAGTAAACTCATTTCCCGAACGATTTTTAAAATTATTTTTTCACCACTAAAACCCATGAGACTTGTAGTTTTCAAAAATGTTTTCATTTTTGATGAGACGCCGAATGAAAGCAGTTTAATCGCCGACACACGAAAACCCGCGATTTCCCGTAAATCCCGGGCTCGTCCCGTATAGTCTAATGTATACAAAGAAAGTACCCAGGGAGTAAACTCATTTCCCGAACGATTTTTAAAATTATTTTTTCACCACTAAAACCCATGAGACTTGTAGTTTTCAAAAATATTTTCATTTTTGATGAGACGCCGAATGAAAGCAGTTTAATCGCCGACACACGAAAACCCGCGATTTCCCGTAAATCCCGGGCTCGCCCGTATAGTCTAATGTATACAAAGAAAGTACCCAGGGAGTAAACTCATTTCCCGAACGATTTTTAAAATTATTTTTTCACCACTAAAACCCATGAGACTTGTAGTTTTCAAAAATTTTTCATTTTTGATGAGACGCCGAATGAAAGCAGTTTAATCGCCGACAACGAAAACCCGCGATTTCCCGTAAATCCCGGGCTCGTCCCGTATAGTCTAATGTATACAAAGAAAGTACCCAGGGAGTAAACTCATTTCCCGAACGATTTTTAAAATTATTTTTTCACCACTAAAACCCATGAGACTTGTAGTTTTCAAAAATATTTTCATTTTTGATGAGACGCCGAATGAAAGCAGTTTAATCGCCGACACACGAAAACCCGCGATTTCCCGTAAATCCCGGGCTCGGCCCGTATAGTCTAATGTATACAAAGAAAGTACCCAGGGAGTAAACTCATTTCCCGAACGATTTTTAAAATTATTTTTTCACCACTAAAACCCATGAGACTTGTAGTTTTCAAAAATATTTTCATTTTTGATGAGACGCCGAATGAAAGCAGTTTAATCGCCGACACACGAAAACCCGCGATTTCCCGTAAATCCCGGGCTCGGCCCGTATAGTCGAATGTATACAAAGAAAGTACCCAGGGAGTAAACTCATTTCCCGAACGATTTTTAAAATTATTTTTTCACCACTAAAACCCATGAGACTTGTAGTTTTCAAAAATATTTTCACACGAAAACCCGCGATTTCCCGTAAATCCCGGGCTCGTCCCGTATAGTCTAATGTATACAAAGAAAGTACCCAGGGAGTAAACTCATTTCCCGAACGATTTTTAAAATTATTTTTTCACCACTAAAACCCATGAGACTTGTAGTTTTCAAAAATATTTTCATTTTTGATGAGACGCCGAATGAAAGCAGTTTAATCGCCGACACACGAAAACCCGCGATTTCCCGTAAATCCCGGGCTCGGCCCGTATAGTCGAATGTATACAAAGAAAGTACCCAGGGAGTAAACTCATTTCCCGAACGATTTTTAAAATTATTTTTTCACCACTAAAACCCATGAGACTTGTAGTTTTCAAAAATATTTTCATTTTTGATGAGACGCCGAATGAAAGCAGTTTAATCGCCGACAACGAAAACCCGCGATTTCCCGTAAATCCCGGGCTCGTCCCGTATAGTCTAATGTATACAAAGAAAGTACCCAGGGAGTAAACTCATTTCCCGAACGATTTTTAAAATTATTTTTTCACCACTAAAACCCATGAGACTTGTAGTTTTCAAAAATATTTTCATTTTTGATGAGACGCCGAATGAAAGCAGTTTAATCGCCGACACACGAAAACCCGCGATTTCCCGTAAATCCCGGGCTCGTCCCGTATAGTCTAATGTATACAAAGAAAGTACCCAGGGAGTAAACTCATTTCCCGAACGATTTTTAAAATTATTTTTTCACCACTAAAACCCATGAGACTTGTAGTTTTCAAAAATATTTTCATTTTTGATGAGACGCCGAATGAAAGCAGTTTAATTGGCGACAACGAAAACCCGCGATTTCCCGTAAATCCCGGGCTCGTCCCGTATAGTCTAATGTATACAAAGAAAGTACCCAGGGAGTAAACTCATTTCCCGAACGATTTTTAAAATTATTTTTTCACCACTAAAACCCATGAGACTTGTAGTTTTCAAAAATATTTTCATTTTTGATGAGACGCCGAATGAAAGCAGTTTAATCGCCGGAAATCGAAAACCCGCGATTTCCCGTAAATCCCGGGCTCGTCCCGTATAGTCGAATGTATACAAAGAAAGTACCCAGGGAGTAAACTCATTTCCCGAACGATTTTTAAAATTATTTTTTCACCACTAAAACCCATGAGACTTGTAGTTTTCAAAAATATTTTCATTTTTGATGAGACGCCGAATGAAAGCAGTTTAATCGCCGACACACGAAAACCCGCGATTTCCCGTAAATCCCGGGCTCGTCCCGTATAGTCTAATGTATACAAAGAAAGTACCCAGGGAGTAAACTCATTTCCCGAACGATTTTTAAAATTATTTTTTCACCACTAAAACCCATGAGACTTGTAGTTTTCAAAAATATTTTCATTTTTGATGAGACGCCGAATGAAAGCAGTTTAATCGCCGACACACGAAAACCCGCGATTTCCCGTAAATCCCGGGCTCGTCCCGTATAGTCTAATGTATACAAAGAAAGTACCCAGGGAGTAAACTCATTTCCCGAACGATTTTTAAAATTATTTTTTCACCACTAAAACCCATGAGACTTGTAGTTTTCAAAAATATTTTCATTTTTGATGAGACGCCGAATGAAAGCAGTTTAATCGCCGACACACGAAAACCCGCGATTTCCCGTAAATCCCGGGCTCGGCCCGTATAGTCGAATGTATACAAAGAAAGTACCCAGGGAGTAAACTCATTTCCCGAACGATTTTTAAAATTATTTTTTCACCACTAAAACCCATGAGACTTGTAGTTTTCAAAAATATTTTCATTTTTGATGAGACGCCGAATGAAAGCAGTTTAATCGCCGCACACGAAAACCCGCGATTTCCCGTAAATCCCGGGCTCGTCCCGTATAGTCTAATGTATACAAAGAAAGTACCCAGGGAGTAAACTCATTTCCCGAACGATTTTTAAAATTATTTTTTCACCACTAAAACCCATGAGACTTGTAGTTTCAAAAATATTTTCATTTTTGATGAGACGCCGAATGAAAGCAGTTTAATCGCTGACACACGAAAACCCGCGATTTCCCGTAAATCCCGGGCTCGTCCCGTATAGTCTAATGTATACAAAGAAAGTACCCAGGGAGTAAACTCATTTCCCGAACGATTTTTAAAATTATTTTTTCACCACTAAAACCCATGAGACTTGTAGTTTTCAAAAAATTTTCATTTTTGATGAGACGCCGAATGAAAGCAGTTTAATCGCCGACACACGAAAACCCGCGATTTCCCGTAAATCCCGGGCTCGTCCCGTATAGTCTAATGTATACAAAGAAAGTACCCAGGGAGTAAACTCATTTCCCGAACGATTTTTAAAATTATTTTTTCACCACTAAAACCCATGAGACTTGTAGTTTTCAAAAATATTTTCATTTTTGATGAGACGCCGAATGATAGCAGTTTAATTGCCGGAAACCGAAAACCCGCGATTTCCCGTAAATCCCGGGCTCGTCCCGTATAGTCTAATGTATACAAAGAAAGTACCCAGGGAGTAAACTCATTTCCCGAACGATTTTTAAAATTATTTTTTCACCACTAAAAACCCATGAGACTTGTAGTTTTCAAAAATGTTTTCATTTTTGATGAGACGCCGAATGAAAGCAGTTTAATCGCCGGACAACGAAAACCCGCGATTTCCCGTAAATCCCGGGCTCGGTCCCGTATAGTCTAATGTATACAAAGAAAGTACCCAGGGAGTAAACTCATTTCCCGAACGATTTTTAAAATTATTTTTTCACCACTAAAACCCATGAGACTTGTAGTTTTCAAAAATGTTTTCATTTTTGATGAGACGCCGAATGAAAGCAGTTTAATTGCCGACAACCGAAAACCCGCGATTTCCCGTAAATCCCGGGCTCGTCCCGTATAGTCTAATGTATACAAAGAAAGTACCCAGGGAGTAAACTCATTTCCCGAACGATTTTTAAAATTATTTTTTCACCACTAAAACCCATGAGACTTGTAGTTTTCAAAAAATTTTCATTTTTGATGAGACGGCCGAATGAAAGCAGTTTAATTGCCGGAACACGAAAACCCGCGATTTCCCGTAAATCCCGGGCTCGGCCCGTATAGTCTAATGTATACAAAGAAAGTACCCAGGGAGTAAACTCATTTCCCGAACGATTTTTAAAATTATTTTTTCACCACTAAAACCCATGAGACTTGTAGTTTCAAAAATATTTTCATTTTGATGAGACGCCGAATGAAAGCAGTTTAATCGCCGACACACGAAAACCCGCGATTTCCCGTAAATCCCGGGCTCGTCCCGTATAGTCTAATGTATACAAAGAAAGTACCCAGGGAGTAAAACTCATTTCCCGAACGATTTTTAAAATTATTTTTTCACCACTAAAACCCATGAGACTTGTAGTTTTCAAAAAAATTTTCATTTTTGATGAGACGCCGAATGAAAGCAGTTTAATCGCCGACACACGAAAACCCGCGATTTCCCGTAAATCCCGGGCTCGTCCCGTATAGTCTAATGTATACAAAGAAAGTACCCAGGGAGTAAACTCATTTCCCGAACGATTTTTAAAATTATTTTTTCACCACTAAAACCCATGAGACTTGTAGTTTTCAAAAATATTTTCATTTTGATGAGACGCCGAATGAAAGCAGTTTAATTCGCCGACACACGAAAACCCGCGATTTCCCGTAAATCCCGGGCTCGTCCCGTATAGTCTAATGTATACAAAGAAAGTACCCAGGGAGTAAACTCATTTCCCGAACGATTTTTAAAATTATTTTTTCACCACTAAAACCCATGAGACTTGTAGTTTTCAAAAATATTTCATTTTTGATGAGACGCCGAATGAAAGCAGTTTAATTGCCGGACAACCGAAAACCCGCGATTTCCCGTAAATCCCGGGCTCGGCCCGTATAGTCTAATGTATACAAAGAAAGTACCCAGGGAGTAAAACTCATTTCCCGAACGATTTTTTAAAATTATTTTTTCACCACTAAAACCCATGAGACTTGTAGTTTTCAAAAATATTTTCATTTTTGATGAGACGCCGAATGAAAGCAGTTTAATCGCCGACACACGAAAACCCGCGATTTCCCGTAAATCCCGGCTCGTCCCGTATAGTCTAATGTATACAAAGAAAGTACCCAGGGAGTAAACTCATTTCCCGAACGATTTTTAAAATTATTTTTTCACCACTAAAACCCATGAGACTTGTAGTTTTCAAAAATATTTTCATTTTTGATGAGACGCCGAATGAAAGCAGTTTAATCGCCGACACACGAAAACCCGCGATTTCCCGTAAATCCCGGCTCGGCCCGTATAGTCTAATGTATACAAAGAAAGTACCCAGGGAGTAAACTCATTTCCCGAACGATTTTTAAAATTATTTTTTCACCACTAAAACCCATGAGACTTGTAGTTTTCAAAATGTTTTCATTTTTGATGAGACGCCGAATGAAAGCAGTTTAATTGCCGGAAACCGAAAACCCGCGATTTCCCGTAAATCCCGGGCTCGGCCCGTATAGTCTAATGTATACAAAGAAAGTACCCAGGGAGTAAACTCATTTCCCGAACGATTTTTAAAATTATTTTTTCACCACTAAAACCCATGAGACTTGTAGTTTTCAAAAATATTTTCATTTTTGATGAGACGCCGAATGATAGCAGTTTAATTGCCGGAAACCGAAAACCCGCGATTTCCCGTAAATCCCGGGCTCGTCCCGTATAGTCTAATGTATACAAAGAAAGTACCCAGGGAGTAAACTCATTTCCCGAACGATTTTTAAAATTATTTTTTCACCACTAAAACCCATGAGACTTGTAGTTTTCAAAAATAATTCATTTTTGATGAGACGCCGAATGAAAGCAGTTTAATCGCCGACACACGAAAACCCGCGATTTCCCGTAAATCCCGGGCTCGGCCCGTATAGTCTAATGTATACAAAGAAAGTACCCAGGAGTAAACTCATTTCCCGAACGATTTTTAAATTATTTTTTCACCACTAAAACCCATGAGACTTGTAGTTTTCAAAAATATTTTCATTTTTGATGAGACGCCGAATGAAAGCAGTTTAATTCGCCGACAACGAAAACCCGCGATTTCCCGTAAATCCCGGGCTCGGTCCCGTATAGTCTAATGTATACAAAGAAAGTACCCAGGGAGTAAACTCATTTCCCGAACGATTTTTAAAATTATTTTTTCACCACTAAAACCCATGAGACTTGTAGTTTTCAAAAATATTTTCATTTTTGATGAGACGCCGAATGAAAGCAGTTTAATTGCCGGACAACGAAAACCCGCGATTTCCCGTAAATCCCGGGCTCGGCCCGTATAGTCTAATGTATACAAAGAAAGTACCCAGGGAGTAAACTCATTTCCCGAACGATTTTTTAAAATTATTTTTTCACCACTAAAACCCATGAGACTTGTAGTTTTCAAAATGTTTTCATTTTTGATGAGACGCCGAATGATAGCAGTTTAATTGCCGGAAACCGAAAACCCGCGATTTCCCGTAAATCCCGGGCTCGTCCCGTATAGTCTAATGTATACAAAGAAAGTACCCAGGGAGTAAACTCATTTCCCGAACGATTTTTAAATTATTTTTCACCACTAAAACCCATGAGACTTGTAGTTTTCAAAAAATTTTCATTTTTGATGAGACGCCGAATGAAAGCAGTTTAATCGCCGGACACACGAAAACCCGCGATTTCCCGTAAATCCCGGGCTCGTCCCGTATAGTCTAATGTATACAAAGAAAGTACCCAGGGAGTAAACTCATTTTCCCGAACGATTTTTAAAATTATTTTTTCACCACTAAAACCCATGAGACTTGTAGTTTTCAAAAATATTTTCATTTTTGATGAGACGCCGAATGAAAGCAGTTTAATCGCCGACACACGAAAACCCGCGATTTCCCGTAAATCCCGGGCTCGGCCGTATAGTCGAATGTATACAAAGAAAAGTACCCAGGAGTAAACTCATTTCCCGAACGATTTTAAAATTATTTTTCACCACTAAAACCCATGAGACTGTGTAGTTTTCAAAATGTTTCATTTTTGATGAGACGCCGAATGAAGCAGTTTAATTGCCGGAAACCGAAAACCCGCGATTTCCCGTAAATCCCGGGCTCGTCCCGTATAGTCTAATGTATAAAGAAAGTACCCAGGGAGTAAACTCATTTCCCGAACGATTTTTAAAATTATTTTTTCACCACTAAAACCCATGAGACTTGTAGTTTTCAAAAATGTTTTCATTTTTGATGAGACGCCGAATGAAGCAGTTTAATCGCCGAAACACGAAAACCGCGATTTCCCGTAAATCC